>CABFVX010005914.1:0-45392 GCA_902151425.1 Timema shepardi
AGAGTACTGACGTCTACTTCTTACCTCACAGAACATAACGGTACAATTTCTGACGTCGGCGGAATAGACCCGTGTCCATACTACTGGTGTTGAATCAGGTGAAATAATTCAAGAGTTCACTGTAATGTGGTCCTAAGGTCAGCGCAGACCAGACGCTCTACTATATAGTGCTCTGTTTAGATACGTTAAGATATGAACATGCACACACTAGCTATACCCTGATTTTGTTTGGAAGAACAGTTTAGAAAATTAATAGATATTTATTAGTGGCCAACATTGATAATACCTTACCATATTATTAGTGTTATTTTATGTGTATTGATAATATTTATTAAAAGTGACAGGTACACACATTCAACTTGATGTATGAATATGTAAAAATTGTTTGAGTAACTTTATTAACTAAAAGACACTGTTTTTCCTACAGAAATAAGCCTATACTATAAATTGAGGGTTGGCAACTCACAACAATTTTCAGTCAATCACATAAGAACACTACATCATCAAACGTTGATGTTTGAGTCTTCTAAACTCTCAAACATATCAAGTATATTCAAATAATATTTGAATGCGACCAATAAAATGTTTAGACAAATAATAAAGCAAAAGTCTAGGGAAGGATTTATGGGTGATCGCAGGACCTTTGGAAAGTTGATAAGTCGATGAAGGGCCAAAAAAGTTGCCAACCCCTGCTATAAAGTATACTGTTTTTCCCACAACACCTTTCTGCAAGATGGCTATGAAAACTTAAACAGATGCCTTACTATTGCTATCAATGACTTAAAAAATGCCATAGATGAAATAGATGCATGATATTAACACTCGAAGGGAATAAATTGGAGAGAGTTCTATCATTTATTTGAGGATCACATCTTTGTTGTCACCGCTTCTTTTATGCTACAAGCAGGGATGCTGGCCTACCTTCTCTATTAATCCTTCCGTGGTAAAGGATGAAATTATACAGACAGTTAATTTGCATAGTGGGATTTACAAGATCACTGTTATGTTGCACGTGGTTACACTTGTACACTGTGCCATGCACCAGCTCTAATATATTTTGTAAGAATAGCCAATGGTCAAAATAAAAAATGTTGCAATGAACATTAAAAACATTTTAATATTACCTTTAACATTCCGAGTAAAAGTTTGTAAAAACACATCTTCTGATATTTCGCTGTCTTTTGTTATATCACAATATTTGTGGAATGATGTCTGTTCTAACAAAGGCCCCTTTGTGTCAGGTTTTCTTTGAGAAGGTGTTTGTGACCCGACCTTGGAAGGCGCTGTTCGTGACGACAGATGATGACATCCACGAGTGGTGGTTCCGTTGGAAGCTTGACAGATACAGGTGAGAACAAAAAAGATAACTGATTTAATAATACAGGAATACAATAAATGATTTTTTTTCGAAAAATAACTTTATGATGTAAGAGTTCTGCAACAACACTCTAAGACCCTTCCTTATCTAATAGCTAGACAAGTTACACTGATCTACTTTCATGTATTCATATGTCAAGTCATGTGATTTGCAGATGTAAATTTTGAAAGATAATATCAATATCTATACTATAACAATAATATACAAAAGATTGATGATTGTGAAATGTTTTGTTCATATGTTATTTCCATTATGAAAATACTAAGGTGTTAGGCCTATTTCCGACAGGCGCAATTTTGAACTTCGCGCTAAGTTTATTTACTGTATTTTAATTTATTTCTGGATTTTTAAAAACATGGGGTAGATTGATTTGGGTTTATGGCTCTTCCAGGTTATCGAGCTACTACTCCCCCACCTTCTCCCCCCAAGTTTAGTATTTTACTCATAGAGATGGCATGCGCCATAGGCCAGAACTATATCTATATAGCCCTATGATCATGGTGTGAAGAATTGCCCCTTGGACCACCCCCTAAATCTTATTTAGTTTTAAGCTACAGCACTTAAGTAATCAGTGTGCAAAGTTTCTGCTTTATAGCTTATTGGGAAGTTTGGGAAAAATTCTGGACCGACAATAAACACCATGTGGCTTTTATTAAATAGATTAATGTTATTTCAAAGGTTTTTTTTATTTTGAATTGTTTCGTCTTATGTTATTTTTCAAAACTTTGTTTTTTAATTAAACAATTAAATTATAAGTATAGTCTGAATGAAAATTTTTAGTTTCTTTCAATCTCAGTCCATAAATAGCAATATCTTTACTAGAAATATTTCAAGTTTAATTTGTTTAATAGATTCATGCATAAAACATTCTTAAGAATGGTATTGTTTTGTGAAAAAAAAAATCTGATCACACAAATTGGATTTTAAAATAAATTTATAATAGTTGTGCAAGAAATATATTTTTAAATCAGACAAAAGGAAATATTGAAAGAATATTTGATATGCTATAATATCCTAGAATTAAATCCTATCCATTATAAACATTGTAAATATATTCAGGTAGAGTTTAAATAACTTCTAAAACTCAATCCCGCCAAATTTCAATTTTCAAGTACTCACACACCCTACTTCTTTTTAATAATTATTAGTTAACTATCATTTAATGTAATATTTCTCTGAAACATTTGTATTTTTTAGCATCTCGTATGGAATGGTGTTTGCGGTGGTGTACCTCTTAGCTCAGAGGTACAATCTACTAAATGACAACAATCACAGTAACCTTTTCTCCCCTGGCATCGCTCTGTCCGTGACACTGGCGTCACTCATCGCTGTCGGCAGTTACACCACCTTCTCCTTTCTCTGTCGTAACAAACTTGAGTGCAATGAGATACACACTTACACAGTCTTTGTGCCCGTGAGTTACACTTACATTTTTTGGAATGAGTTTCGTAATAGCAACGGGGTCTTTGAACCCTCAGTTATTCAAGCCCTCAAATGCTTAATGATATTTGAGATTTGAGTCTTAAGAAAAATATCAGATTCAAGATTTTAAAGAAAATAAATAAAGTTTTTTTTCTCAAAATTTTAAATTATTATAATTCTTTTTAGAGATTGTTACTGCTGTTTACTGTTTGTTAGTGGATTAACCCCAACATAATCATATGATAAAACTAACAACTATAACCCAGACCAATAATCTAACACTCAACATTCATTTACCATTTGTATTTTCTATTATATTATAGTTATATTTACTCTTATGTTTATATATATCTTTTTTAAAAGACTTAAATTTAATATTCAGGATTCACAGGTAAAATGAAGACTCATATTTGAGTGTCAGATTCATAAAATAGTGGATTTAGCCACCTATAGTTTTAAAACAGAGAAGGTAGTGAAAGTTATAAAAAAACCTTACAATAATTATATTAGATAATAAGATTCATCTAGAAATATGAATAAAAATACAGGATCACATTTACTCTCAAATTAAATTTTGAGTTAAATTTTAATAGTTGTTTGAACTCAACTTGAAAGTTTTTTAGTTTTCCTCAAAATGATGTATATGGTTTTATGCATTGAGCTATTATAAAAATTCATCCTGAAAATGCTTCCTAAATATCACATGCATTGAGCATTGTTAATTCACTTACAAAATAATGTAAATTATTGTCTTGGATAGAAATTTGTTTGACACAATCTGGAATTGATTGATATATAGGTTTTGGGTCAACATTTTTTTCATTCAATATTTTTATGTCACTTTGGTATAAAAAACATTTTTCAACAAGTTAGAAATTCCACATAAATATGTTTGTAGGCCTATTATATAAAAAAATGAAAATTTGATTGTTGGGTGTGGATCCTTAGTAAGCAACAGGGGTGTGTTAGAAAGGTTTGGTTGTTTGTTTTATTTAGTGATTCGTGTTCTATTGGTGCTGTATTGGTGCTGTAATTTAATGCCGTAGTGGTGTGGTTAGATAAATTTGGAAATGAGCATCTTTTCATGGCTACGGGGGCATCCCGAGTAAGAAATAAATTGCCGCTCATAGGTTCAGCTCTTAACGCAATAGTTTATTCTAAGATGCAGTATTTCAAAATATGGCTCACGCCAAAATAAAGTCAAAAGATTCCAACAGGGTTCTTTTTCATTTACAGCCTTATATTTTGAATTTTATTAATATAAAAAAAAATTTGAAAATTTAGATGAAATCATTTTCAACAACTTTTTAAGCATATTTGCGTATCTATGAAACGAGGCTTGATGAAAAGAAGCACTAGATCTAGCCTTCCTTTAAAAATTGATAAATGTTTTAGTGGCTCACAACAGAAAACTTCAGGATATTTGAGAACTAGCCGTGTGCTTTGCCTTGAAATAAGTTTTGTATTTATTTTATCCCTTATTGTCATGACAAAGGGTGGTTATAGGTGAAGGATAAAAGAGACTATAAACTTTAACAAAATAGAAAAATAGTTCCAGAAAATAACACAGACCATTGTATTTTAAATCGTGTGACCTGATACCGAGGGATACTTTCTCGCAGACAGAGGCTGCCACCATAAGGTAAAGATATAGTATATTCTTTAAGCAAGTCCCACATTATTCATATTTTTGTACAGTCCACTTATTTTGTTTATTTTTGACAACCAAAATGTTGATTTTGTCTTATTTGACAAATATCGCTGTTATTTTCTTGATCTGACTCTCTAAGAAAAGCCTCTTTTCACTTTTTGAGGTATGTTTTGTTATGGAAGAAGATACAGGAAATATAAATAAACACAGACTCTAGGGAACAAACACAATATGACTTTCACAAAGTATTTTGTGGTTTCCTTCTTTAGAAAGTTGTGTTGCATGTTTCACATTTCAACCTGATGAGTTATAATAAAACGAAACCTATGTCGATGTATTGGGGACCAATGACTTTTTTTAAGAGGCAGCCATTACTTTTATGTCTGATGTCAGCAGTGTAAATTGTGAACTGTTTTATATTTTTATTGTAAAAGCCATATTGTGTTTGTTCCTTTATATGTTTTAGATCCCTTTTTCTTATACCTTCTTCCAAATATGACAAAATATACTTGATCTACGACATCTCTATGTTGCAGATTGTAGGCTATGTTGTCCTGCGCAACATTTCAGGTGTACTGCGAACGCGCTACTCCAGTTTTTTTGCCTGGTTTGGTCGAATCTCCCTGGAGCTGTTTATCTGCCAGTACCATGTGTTCTTGGCGGCGGACACCCACGGAGTCCTCGTGCTTGTCCCTGGGTATCCTGTCCTCAACGCTATCATCACCTCCTTTATCTTCATATGCCTCTCACACGACGTGCACCGGATAACGTATGCGCTTCTCCCGTTTGCCGTCCCCCAAGACTGGAGACTTGTTCTAAGGAACGCCGTGTTGTTCCTTGTCGTGTTGGTACCCATCGGTATCCATGACGGCATGTTCTAGTCACTGGGCAGGGCAATGAACATAATAAACTCTCTTTATTGACTAGATTTCCTTGTAATAAGTGAAATCAACTGTACTCTAAATCTTATGGTTCAAAACAAGTTTCTGCTATTGCTTAGACTCTGCTTATGGGATTTTGATAGTTATTTATTGAAGGGAGGGTTTTAGAAGCATAAAATATGTCTACTATAATTACAGTGGTTTTTATATATATATTATGAGTACTGGATAGCAATGCTAAGTTTGTTTTTAATCCTTTTTTTTAGTAAACTAGACCAGGGTTTTTCAACATTGAAGCATGAGGGGATTTCTGATGAGGTGCCAGGTCAGAAGCAAAGTAATGTTAGTAAAATAGTTTTTTTGTTTTTCATGAGCATTGCACGATATGTACGACACACGGAGCTCTGAAATTTTAAAATTAATAGTCCATATGAACAAACATCTACACCTGTAACTGGAATTTTAAAATGTTGATCTTTTTTTTTTTCAATTAATTAAAGACAGGCCCATACGATATAAGGCCCCAGGCAACATAGGGCTTAAAGGCACTCTCCTAAAGTTACTTTCAATGTAAAATCATTAAACTAAAAACATTTCTCCCAGGCAATGCCAGGTATTACTCCAACAAGTTTGAAATAGTAATCAATGATATATTGCATGCTTTCTTTTTGTTTTAATTTTAATGTAAAAGCATTTTTTTCTTCAAGAAAGTGAGACTTAACAATTACTTTTAATGTTAAAGTGAGGCTTGAGTGCTAAAAGTTTGAGAACCCCTGAACTAGACAATGTAACAGGCCACTTCTTGCTTGATTTTAACAAGTTGTAATTTGCATTCCTAAATGTTGACAAGGTCCCAGTAAGATATAAATATTACTACTGCACATGAAATATAAATCTCTCTCGTGTAGACTTAAGAAAACATGTTGTAATTATAAGCATGTTTCACCTAAATATTCAATAAGTTTTGTAATGTATATTTTAAATTAGACTTTGAAAGGAAGATAGAAGGGCAAAGTCTACACACTTACCAGAAAACTTTATGCCTCTAAGCTCACATAGTTATGAAGATTTCAGGGTAGGTGAATCCCTTTCTTCAGCAGAAGACAGTACAACACCAACTGGACTATGGCAGCATTATCTAGAGGTAGAGCTTGGTGTCCTAGATACTGATGTTGTCTGTTTATAGATTTTTAAAAAGATACTGTTTATCTTTTAATCAAGAAACGGGCAACAACAGTATCTAAGTAACTGTGATATACCTCTAGCGGTCTAGCCATGCTGCCATAGTTCAGTTCAATGTAAAGAGAATAGAGAGGTAGTGCCATTTGGAAGAATTTGTTGATGCCATCGCTTACGTCAGCCATGACACTATGTCTTCCAGTACACAACAGTTAGTAGTATGTCGTGTGTTGTATGATAGTGATTTTTTCGTGTATTGTTACTTTATTATGTTTACCACTCGAGTATCCATTTTATTTAATATGCTAATATAAAATACAGCAGTGATGTTCTAGTTAATGATTCACTAGTAGTAACTATAATACTAAATGTATGTATGAATGTTAGCTATGTGTAGTTGTATTGTTCTTATCAAGATGTTTATTATTCTATAATAGTTTTTCTTTTATATGATATAATATATAAGATACAAGTCATTGCTGAACAATCAGACTTTTAGGCTTTTTGTTAATTTATTTACTTAAGTTAGGCACGTAAGGCTACAAGTCATTGTTGAACAATCAGACTCTTAGGCTTTTTGCTAATTTATTTGTGCACGTACGTCAATCTTAATTACATATGTTTCTAAAAAGACATACAAAATTCCTAGTTTTGCTGTTGCACTCTCGTAAATAATCAACGAAACCACAAGGGTAATAATATATCTTTTTACTTCTTTTTTAAGAATTCAGAACTTTGCTGTACATGGAAGCTTAAATGTAAAAGGAAAGACACAATTAATACAAATTTTAATTGAATATGTTCCATTCATTTTGCCGATAGTGAGTTTGATATTTGTGGTGCTAAATTGAAAGTTAACTAAAATGCCAAGAACTTAAAACAAATTGAATGTTGCCAATGTTAATACAATAATTCCACACGTAAGTACTTTTGAATATATTTTAATAGTTTTCTAAGTGTAATTTATTCAGTTTTTCTCATTTATTGGTGTGGATTTTATTATGTATTAATGTGTTTAATGTTCCCAAATGTGATATTATAATTTCTTAACGATAATTATTTAGAAAGGACTTAATTTGTCTTCCATAAAGATTTGTGAATGTTAAAGCCATGTTCTCACGTGTCATTTTCAGTGATTCACTGAAGATTAAAAAAAAATGAACGTCCAAACACTCATTTCATTAGACTGAATTATTATTTCATGCTTTCAATAAAAGTTAAAAAGGAGTTATAATTTTACTAATGGTTAATTAGTAACATTATTGCAAAATGAAAACAAAATTAACTGTGTGAACACTTGAATGTCTATGGAATAGAAGTAGTGATTTGTATAAAATAAAACATCACATGGCGCCACTTGAGTAAATTAAACAGTAGTTGATTATTCTCAACACGATCATTATTACACATGTGAACAAATTCCTTTAGTTTTTATTTTCATTAAAAATGAATCACTTTAAATTATTTATTGAAAGAGACATGTGAGAACACGACTTTAAGCGCTGGCTAGTGTTCTGAGTGACGTCACATGCTCAGCCAATCAGATGTCTTTCTCCAACTGGCGCTACCTTCTATTCTCTTTACATTGGTTCAGTTGGTGTTTTACTCTCATCTTCTGAAGAAAGTGACTGATATACCCAAAAAATTTCATAAATCTGTGTTTTTTTGTGTTTTGAATTGTTAAATTTGAGACCTACAGTTTTCTGGTAAGTATATAGGCCTTTCCCTTCTATCTTCTTTTCAATATTTAATTTAAAATAGCCATTTGGCACAATTTTTTCTTTAAATCAGTATGTAAAGAAATCCTTTACACTTAGTGAGCATGTCGATACAACTCTTTTTTTTTCTAAACTTGTAAAAATGTTCTAGTCGTACAAGACTGTGATCATTATAGATCAAAATCAAAAGTGAACTCTTTTTCTTGGGCATTTTAGATGCTTAGCGACGTTATGCTGAGACGTGAATTAATATGTAAATAAAAGTGATGATTATTTATTATAGTATTATGTGCACAAGATAGTGTTATCAATTTTTCTAGATCATAGGGATGTGCGAAGTTTCAAAAACTTAGACTTTGCTCTGAAAAAAATTCTAGCTTTGTCATTTATAATATTCATATCTAAAATACACATTTTTGTTTAATTTTTGCCAATTTATGTAACTATGGATCTTGAAAATTAGTTTTCATATGAAAAAAATCTTCAGTAATTATATTAAATGTGCAACACCATTTATTCACTTTTCAAAAAAAAACATTTTCTAAATGATATAAATCTCTTTAAGGAGAGTCTATTTTCACTTTTTGAGATATTTTGCTATAGTTGGAAGAAGGTACAGGAAAGATGAATAGAAACATATAAGAGGGGACGAACAAAATATAGCTTTTACAATGAAAAGAAGAATACAGCTCACACTCTACACTTCTACCACTAGAATCGCTGTCTCTTGAAGAAAATTGATTGTTACCACCCTCCCCTGACCTAGGTTTCATTCTATCAGTATTCGTCTGGGGGAAGTGTGATACATGCAACGTATCTTCCTCAAAGAGAAACCAAAATAACACATTGTAATAACCATATTATGCTTGTTTTTCCCCTCTTATAGGAAGTGGTGTTGCGCTTATCCCACTCCCTTCTGATGAGTTCCAAGACAATGAAACCTAGGTCAGAGGATTGGGCGGATACTATTGATTTTCTTAGAGATGCAGCCATTACCTCATTGTCTATTGGCAGCAATGTAAAGTATGAACTTTGTTCTTTTCCTTGTAAAAACCATATTTTATTTGTTCCCTATTATATGCTTCTATCCACTTTTCCTCTACCGTCTTCCCTAAATATAACCAAATAATAGTTACTGTTTAGCTAAAGTTATGTAAATATTCACTCTGTGTGTGTGAGTGTGTGTAGTGTAGTGTTATGTCCTTACACATACACATTTCGTTTTTAGAAAGCATTTCGCATTACACTGTCTCATCCGCGACACCTTGCACTAAACGATCACACAGCATCCGATTTTTAAATGTTCCAAAGTTACAACGGCTGACCATTTCTCTCAAAACAGCAACATATTCCACAATGGACTCGCTGGGTGCTAAACCCTTTTGCTGAAATTAAAAGTTTGTACAATTTCATTGGGTTTTGGCAAAAAATGGCTGTTTAAAACACTGACTAAATCACCAAATGATTTAGAATCGAGATCATCTGGCACCACTAACACAGTGAATATTTACATAAATTTAGGTAAACATAAATGTATGTATATATATATATCTTAATATTCAAACTTATATTTGGTTTTGGTAATATCCTATATATTAAATTGTACCTCGCTTCAAATGTAAAAGGTGGACTTTGCACACCCCTACTGAAAGGATCTATGAAAAAATGTTAATGACATTCTATTTAGTCAGTGTGTATTGTGTGAATGATAGTCTTAACATGTTTGTGTTACACAGTTTTAATAAAATCTAGAACCTTAAAAAATAAAAGGAGGATACATGTTGAAACTATGGGTGTGTGAAGCCTATAAAATTTTGTATTTTCTTCAAATAATGGTTTTCTTCGACTTTGATTCGAAAGTAAAATTTTGGATTCGACAACTATGAAGCTTCTACAAAAAAATAAGGTTTAAACACATATTTAAATATTTTTATTTTCTGTTGTCATTTACTTCACAAATTAACATTCGCATAAAGAAATCTAAAATGATTAAACTACATTTTGTGATAATTAGCTTAATTTATCATTTTAAGAAAAATATATGTCTAGAATATAGCATTTTGTAGATTATATTTAATACCTAAATTTACATATTTATACAAAGTATAATATTTTTAACCAACATTAAACCTTTTTTTTAATACACGAACCTCGATTCTAATCTTATTCGATTTTACTTGTCTTTGAATTGAAAAACTGGATTTTGCACATTCCTAGTTGAAATCAAACAAGTTGGAGATCTCATTATTCACATGATTAGTTTGTGAAGCTGTCTTGCAGCGCATTTGTGTTTCAGACATGTGTTTAAACTTGAACGTGATGACCCATGTGTGATTTATAAAGATATTTAGATAATAGAAGCCTGTGTGTATATATACTGTGTATATGAATTATATGTGCACTTGTAAAAATCACATTTGTCATTCCTATTCGAAGTTTTAAGGACAGTTATAACAACAAAGGGTAATTATATATAGTCAATTCAGAAACATGTTTGACGACCTTCCATGAGGAAACATATTATTATTCTTGAATTTGATTATTATTAATGTATTATATGTTTTCAAGTAATGTGGTTGCATCTATATAGTGCATAGTCTATAGCCACAATGATTAGCTATAGTAGCATATAAAAACTAGTGTTTTATGTAGTATTATACTGTTGTTGATCTATTAATTCTTAACCCAAGCTAGGTGAGACTAAAAACAAGCCGAGCTGAGCTAATTTAATCAAATACAGAATCAAGCTTGACTTTTGATAGTCAAATAATCAAATAAATTTGTTAGAACAATTGATTTCATTGAACATGAATGGAGAATATAAAGTTTAGATCTACACACCTATACTGTGAAAATGCAGATTTTATCTTACTTAACATACACACACATAGTGTATAATTTTTGTATCATAAATTATGTGTCGAACATTACACCATCTTGAGATTGATCACTGCAGCTTGCACCCTGTAGTTGTCTGTTGAAACATGGCTGCAATTTTCAAACTTGATTATTGTAGCTTATGCTTGTTAGAACATACATTCAATTTTAAATCTTGATCATTGTATGTAGCTCATGTAGGATCATGTAGTTGCCAATCCATCCTCCTGCATTGCTGGTCAGATTAGCATCAGATACTCTTTGTTTCCTGCAGATTTTTGATTAGTAAATTGAATTATTCTCTTTACAGTACACACTCTTTGTAATATTGCTTAGCTTGTTCCACCCAACTTAGGTAGGAAATACAATTCAAAACAAACATCACATTATCATGCAATTTTCTGTATTCAACTTTAAAAAACAGTGGAATTGAACCCAGTGAAACAGTTTTACTTTATTTTTAAAAATATGACAAAATTTAAAAATAACTATCTCAAAATATTTAAATATTAAATACACCAATTTCACTTTTGTCAGATGAATACATAAAATAGCAGCTAGCTACATTTTCTGTTCTGAGCGTAGTTTTATATGTTATTTCCCAGTTATTAGGTTTTGGGAAACTTAAGTTCATTGCTCTTTAGAACCAAGTGGTTTTCAAGTGCCAATGGATCGATTAATGAGCCATTGAAGTTCAGCTTGGCTCTGAAACACAAACGTTGCTAGCCAGTGACGATAAAAACATTTTATTCATTTTGCTCTTGAAAAAGTAAACATGAATTATCAAAGTTTAATCAAAAAGTGTAAGTTTCAGATTACTTTAATTGATTATCACGAATCTTGTAGTTTAGTTCACTGATTTATCTCAAAATAAACATCAATTTATTCTTTTTCCTTTCCGGGACATGCTTATATACAAATTATAAACTAACCTTAGGTTTAGTTGGGTTATTTGTAACCATAGGAATATAGAGATCACCAATGGTGAATATATGTTTTATGTCATGTATCAGTGCTTGGGTTTACAAATTGCAACAATATTTCATTTTTTTTAATATTAAAATTGTGAATTAGCTTAGATATCATCTATATTGACTACTTTTATTTCATTAATAATATTTAAATAATTTGTCACGAGCAGGGTCTGGGTTTCGGTAACCTAGTCAATATATATATATATATATATTACCTATAAAATGACCTACAAATTCTTTAAAAAAATTATTTCAAATTGATCAACAAAAAAAGAAGACCTAAAAAGTAAGCACTTTAAAAGTTTAAAATTAAAGAAAAGCTTTGAAAAACTAAACTCTTGCATTATGCTCTATATATTGATTTACAATTAGCTTCAGAAGTAATAGCTACCCCCTGCCAATGCAATCTTCTCCAGCTTAGTTGCTCTGTCTTAGCAGGAATGTTTATTTTACAACCAAACAAGTAAAGAAGATACAAAGTTTATTGACTATATTATCTTCTCACTCAGACAACTCGAGTATTTATCTATTAAAAACATCAATAGTATTTAAAAATATAATTGTGCAATATAAATGCTTAAAATTACACAAACCAAGAAAAGATGGCCTAAAAATCCAAAATATCAAATAATGACCAATAGAAAATTGTTTTCAAAACCAGTGGATCATGAACATTTTATGATGTACCAAAAAATAGATGTCATGTCATAAAAATCCAGGCCCTTGTCATAAGATTGTAACTTAAATGTGAATTAACTTAATAATTGTATATATTTTATTTTCATCGGCTAAATCAACTTGTACACAAAAATATAACACTTGAACTTAAGTGTTTGTGTTGACCAATTATGTTTCACTGGCTTAATAATTTGTGCCATGTCATTCTATATAGAATGCTTGTTTAAAGTAGTTTCATCACATTTTATACATTGGCACATTCCCACTAAACTATGTTTTCTAGTTATGTCAGTATAGTAACTTTATATGTATGAAAAAAGTGCATTGAGCAAAAACATTTAGTAATGAATAAAATATAGTAACTTTGTATTACAATACAACTTTGTGTTTACCATGTACATGTAGCATGCCAAAGATAAACATATTAGGTAGGTCTATTTATTTTATTTTGATTGAAACAAATAACAGACACTGATTATACCCCTTTTGTTTTTCAATTATAAAAATAATATTTTTTGAAGAACTACCTTGTACTTATCATTGATATCTAATCAACATTACATAAAGGTCGCAGTCAATGTGTGAGTAACAAAGTGAACACTTTTTGTAAATGTTTGGCTTAACAAAGTCTATAAATGTCCAGAAAATGTATTATTCAACATAGATAAAAATATTTAATTATAGCTTATATATCAAAGTTTAGTTTGAACTATGAAGCATCTTGTTTTGTTAATATGAAGCTTTGAAATATTTAGGTATATTTCATTGTTTATAATATTAGGCCCTACATTTTGTCAAAAATAAACTATATAGGCACATAACAAGAGATAATTTTGAAAGGAGACAAAAAATATTTATAAGTATCTTATCCATTTTATCTCTTCCTTTGGATCACTTTTTGCTATGTGATGAGCCACGTTTTTTATTTTTTATTTACTGCATCATAGTTTATTGCATGGGTAGGAACATTTGGCCTGTTGTTTATGGCTGGGTCGAGCAATTTAGGATGAACCAGAATGTTGCGGAGATTAGGGTGGGGGTGTGATTCTTGGAGTACTGTTGAGAAGTGATGAGGGATATTGTAACTTGTGTTCAGGATACATCTGAGTTTGTCTAGTCCATAATAGTGGGTGGTGAGCGATATGTCATTAGAAGGTTGTTTTTGATAGGCTCTTGATTGGATAGGGCTCTGTTTTTTTGACTGTCGACTATGTGTTCACGGTATACTTGGGCCGTGAAAGCTTTGGGTTATGTTTCTCCCATTCAGGTTCACCTCCAGATCCAAATGTGTGTGCATTTTTTTTTTTTTAATTTCAAGAAATGTAATAAATTGATAACAGATCATGTGATTTGATTTATGAGTACAAGAAAATTGCTCTAGTAACTTATATAGCCGTCATATAAGATTCTTCATATGGAAATTGGACTGTTTATAAACTGCTCAATTTGATTATTAAGTTGTGCCGATTTATATGAAATTGACTACGTTCTTGGCAGCTCACAAGTTGCTGGTTGTTTCTGAATCAATTAGCAACTAAAACATCACATCATTTTTATAAGATGTTAAAGATATTTGATGTGAAAAGCATAACTTTTTCATTGAGTGTAAATGTGAATAATAATAGTGTGCGAAGCTTTGAAACAAAAAAATTCTGGCTTCAACAATTACGAAGCTTTGCCAATAAAAATATTGAAGGCTAAAATACTCTATTTGTGACCAATTAATCCCATTCTGAGCTGTGTATACATTTCAAATTAATATTCAATTGGAAAAGAACCGAATTGACTTGTAAATTGTAATAACTTAATTTAGCATATTTAAATTAAATATTATACACAACTATGCAATAAAACTATTTCAAGTAATTTGAGTGCATATTGGTGTATAAATGACCACAATATACTATTTTTTCAGCCATAAAACAACCAAGGAAAAATATTTTGACTTTCATTCGGCTTCAAGAATATTTCATCTGTTTTATTCAAGTATGCTCTGAATTGATAAAGTGGGTTTCAAACAACCGCAGTGAATAGATAGGTAAAAAGCATGTTTAAAAATGAGGTAGCCCAATGGCTAGATAATTTTATGGTAATGGAAAATGATAAAATAAAGAAAAAGGAAAAATAAACTAATAAGTGTAAATTTAATTAAGAAAGCCCATCTAGGGAAAGAGGAAAAATTTCAGAAGAATCCAATCTACAAAAGTGACTTCTTTTTTCTATCATAAAGTAGAAATTGTCACACCCATTTAGACACAAATTGAATAATATTTAGGCTTTGTTGCCGTTAACAAACAAAAAGAGAAGAGATAAGACAAAACTGGATTACTCCATCATTTTGAATTTAAAAATGAACTAATTCACTGTTTGTGTAGTGTATTCCCTCTTAAGGTTTTTCTTTTTCACACATTCGTCTACCTACAACATTTAATGTCTTATATGCTCTACTCCTTCCTTTTGATCCACACATCCTACCTTCTTCTACGACAGGCCTAGCAAGCCGGTAGGGGAAAATATATGACTTGAATAAAAAAACTGACCCAGGCCACGGGCTGGAAACAGTAATGGATGTAAAATGTAAAGTAAAACTCTTCCTTGTTATATTTGCTTTGTCATTCTCCTAACATGCCCAAACAAACATAAGACACATATTTCACATTGATCTATTGGATTTTCTTTCAAACCACCCTCCTTCAGCACCCATTCATTGTTGACTCTGTCCGTTTTTCCACATACATTTCTTTAGAGATATCATTCCGAACACATTCACTTTGCTCTTGTGTTCCTCCTGACAAACCCATGTTTTACATCCATAAACTGTGAGACCATAATATTATTATAAAATTAATGATGATGAAATTATTCCCCCAGAGTTTGCGATTAATTTACAGTTTTTAAAAGCTCATTGAATGATTAAAAAAAAGTGAGTCTTGACATTTGATAATAAAAGTGGTGTCCAAGGTGATGCACATTTATAATTATGTTTATTTGCCCCTAATTGTAAACCATTTTGTTTTTATATATTATTTAATTGTGAGCAATCGGATCAAGTTTTTTTTCAACTATTAATATGGTTTTAGTAAAAATTATGAAGACATTGTGGGACTACATTACTGTGACAATATGATTTTATGACTGATACTCTACAACTTTGAAATATTTATAGTTATGGTTACATCCATTTATACCCTATTTTATATCATTTAATTTTATTCATCTTAAGCTATAAACATAATCTTCAAATTAATTAGGTTGTGTAAAGCCTAGTCAACATACTCGAGTTATTGATATTTTAAAAAAAAAGTACTTTTTGCAAGAGAGAGATTTTGCTGCTACTTTTCACCAGTGTCAAACGATAAAATTATTCTCTAGGTGCTTAGATATCTTAAATTATTTCCACTTTGTTATCAAGTCTTGTGTATAAAAACCTGTATCCCTGTTTGGATGTAAAAAACTGTGCTCTTTTTGGTAAGCTTTTTTTTTTACATCTGTGTTTCTGTGTACTTAAAGACGGTCCACACCCCATTTCTATATTTAAGGCTTTCATTTAGATGTTGTGTTGAGGGCTTGTTTTAGTGCTTTCCTAGTGATTGGTTCTCTGCGTCTTACAAAGTACAGACCGAAACACTCAAACTTTTATAGAGAAATGAAGTGGCATTCATGGTGGAAGTCAGTGATTCTCAAAGGTGTGTGTGCCATGGCACACCAGGCACCAATGTACCAATAATTTAACCAGATTAGATGCAAATTTCTCGACATTATGTTACTGTTGATAAAACGATAGTTAAATGTAGTTTCATTCAATATTAATTGTTTAAAAGAAATAAGAAACATTTGTTTGAAAGCTTTATTATTTATCTTCCAAAGAATTGAATCACATACCAGCAAATAGTTGGTCTTGTTTCTTACACAAAAGTGATTGAATAGAGGATATACATACTCTTTTCCTCCTTTACCAACATACATGTTAAGTGTGCCATAAGGACTCACAATAAATATTAGTGCGCCATGAACAAAAAACAATATTGAGAACCACTGGTGTAAATAGACTAGGGTTAGTTCATGTGTGGACTATTTTTGCTATTTCTACACTCAAATACATATTCACATGACTAACTTTATTTTAATCCCATAGTTTGATAACAAAAAATAAGTGAAAGTATGTGTTCTAAAAATTCGATAAACTAATGTTTTCTATGGAGAATTTTTCTAAATAAGCTGTGATGGTCTAATTTGTGCTTTTTGATTTGTTAGATGAGTGCAAGCCTTACAGAGGTTGTGAGAGTGACTGGTTGGTAGCCAGGGAAAAAAATTAAAAACTAGAGATGGAATGCTCAAATCCCTCGAAACAGATGGTATTCGAGATTCATAAAAATCTCATCAAGATAACTCAGATAGAATTGATGAAAGCCTTGACTTTGAATCCAAATGTCAAGCAATTGGTAATATTAATTTTTTTTAAACTTGTGTAATTGAAAAAAATAAAATCGCAAGAAAGGACAAAATTGTATTAATATAAATAATTTACTCAAAAAAAGTTTTTTATGCAACAGATATTACTAGAAAAATAATGTTTATCATTAGCACTAAGTTTTTAAAATACCATTCAAATTTTAATTTTAAATAATATGAAAAAACTAAAATTGTACATTTAAAAAAATTCAAGGATTCGATCCATTTCTATTAAAACTACAATTTTATAAATAATCAATATCCTTAGTGCAAATCTTGTAGTTATATTGGTACAGTACATCCTTAAGGTGTTTCAGAGTATGCTATTATATTATAATTCTAAAGTGAGTCTCTTTACCTAATGTAGTGTTTTCGTCAAAGGGCTTTCATTTGAGAAAGAACCAAGAAATAGATGAACATCCTTTTATTTTCTCTGATTCAAGCAGTAACATTATTTACCATTTTATTTTCAATTGTAAAGAGCAGTGGCCAGAATTTATAAAGTAGTACGGCTTGAATAGAAAATCTTGCACTTTAAAATATAGCACACTTGTACAGGAATCTTAGCTGTGGTGAGGTGCTTCAGTTATCAAATGTCTAAGGTGTCACACTGCCAATGAAAGGGAGATCAGGGTTTAAATCCCAGGCGGCTGAACTAAGGGAGGTTTTACCTAAATGGTTTTCTACTCTCCTTCAACAAAAATGTGGTTACACTTTCTTTAAATTTAATCCTCTCCGTCCCTAACTCATTAGCATAATTAGTAATTCATATGCATATACCCTGAACAGGTAGAAGAATGGTGTGCTTAAAAAAAGCGTTGGTGAAACATAACCTATAGTTATTCTCACATAAAGTGGTTTATTAAGGAATAGCTGTTAGTTAAAAAATATTTACCCGACATTTTTAAATATACTAAAATAAAGCCTTATCTAATGAAAACTTTTTAGATTAAATTCTTAAGGAACGTTCAGTGACCAAAATGCATATTAATTCAAAAACACATTATGATGTACTTTTTTTAATAATAAAGCATTAGCATTGTTTTGGTGGCTTGCATTAATAGAACCTTGCCAAAGTGGATGTGTAATTAAATAAATCATCATATAATAAAAGTCTAACATTTCACAATGGATAAGATAGGGCCATAGTGGAATCAGTTAAAATAAGACTAGTGTTTGTTTATAATAAATGGAGGGTGTGTATTTAAAGTAAAGAGAGATGAACATATTACTACATTGTCTAAAAAACTGTATATCACATACCCACAGCGTTATACAATGCACCACTGAGTTTTGTTAGTCATAACATATCTTAATCATAGTTAGGTCTTAATTTTGAAAAAATTATCACGTCTTACTATCTGTAGAGTTATGTGCATATATGATAATTACTCCAGAGGGTTAACAAGGAGGAAGCATTTTAGAGGTAATCGACCTGTATTTGTGTGAAAGTCAGATGGGAAACCATTTAGGGAAAAACCACCCTATGTAGAATCAACCAGGATTTTAACACCAATCTGCTAGTCTTAACAACATTGTGACACTTTGACCATTCGACCACTGAAGCGAGTAAGGTACTGGTACCATTATTTAAACATGTTATGGACTTTAATAAGCCCTCATTTTGCCCTGTCACAGCTTTAACACCACTAAAGTTTAGTGAAAATTTGTAGAAATGGTTACTTACAGGGCTGGCAAAAGTTTGGAAAATACTTGATTGGTCATGACAATTGAATCCTTATTTTTTACAAATATGTTCAAGAGTGAAACCATTATTTTTAATCCAATTTCACTCAATATAACTATGAACTTAACAATTTTTTTGAAATTCTTTAATATGTATTAAAAATATACACAGGTTAATCTTGAAATTTAATTTCTGCACATACAGAAGTGGCTATAACTAGCTCAAGATAGCTTAGCTTACACTAAAAACATTTCTTTTAACAAAATACAGACTTTATAAAATATCTTTGAATAAATATAGTACTTTCTCTTTTACATAAGTTATCGGCAGACATTTTAACTTGTCTTGTGTATGCCTTCCCAGCGTTTTTCAACCAGTTGATGGGCAGCAGGATTTTGGGGCTAGTTAAAAAAATTGTGGGATACAAATATATCTTTTAAATCCTTAACATTAGAATAATCATTTTTAAAAGTAACATATTAGAATTTTAGTCTGTGAACTTTTAGCCACTTTTAATATTAGTCATTTTATAATGATAAAATCTCTTCTTAAAAAAGTGATGGTGTGCCTTGACAATTTCAGCAAGTTGGTCAGTGTGCTGCAACTTGAAAATCACTGGCATAAAGCATAGGCTTATATTGTATCTTCCTAGTATTATTCAACATAATTCTTGAAAATTCAAATAAATATATACCATAGTAGGCCCTATAATGTTAGTGCTCAATTTGTCACATTGATAAATTGAATTGCCAATTATACTCCATCCCAAACAATGAATTGTATCAAAATGTAAATTGTAATCATATTAAGTATAAATAAATGCTTACATTATCAATTGATTTATTTTACCACTATTAATTTACTCATCTGTTAATAACTAATGATTAATGCAGAGCTTGCTTTTTTTTGAGCTTCGTCTTGTGTATATATATATATATATCCACCAACATAGGCATTCTGGATGGGTGTTTTGGTACAAATACTTCATCTAAATTATAATTTCCTCATCCCAAAACGATTAGTATAAATTTGCGGATAGCTTAGACAACAAGACGAAGCTCAAAAAAAGCAAGCTCTGCATCAATTATTAATTTTATATATATATATGATGCGTTATGATGCGTTAGCTAAATGTGAGTTAATTCACTATATAAATGTCTACCTTCCTCCTCACCCCATTAGTGTAAATTAAATGTGGATGGTCGAGATAGTAAGCACGGTACAAAAAAGAATAAAAAACTTTATTCTAGGAGAAATAATTTTTTAGATAAATGTTAAGTGCAAAAGTATGACAAACCAGTGTTAGTGGACCTGACCGGGATTGAAACCCTGACCTCCCCATCAGTAACAAAAGTACCAATAAAGTCTAACAATTTCCAATGTCACGTCTTCTTTTTGTCATTGTTTTCTTCTTCTTCTAACGGGGAGTGTTTTAAATAAGATGTGTATATATCGAAACCAAGAGATATGGTGTTGTCATATAAAACTCTAAACTTTGGAGATAAAAAGTAAAAATTGAATACTTGAGCAGGGGGCCATACGGCACATTCCGCAACATAGAGCTTCCAAGCTTTCTGATTCATCTCGTCCACAAATTGTTTGATACTAGAGTCTTCGAGAAACGCCATCGTCGCAAAGAATGTAGATATGTACAAGGGGGAACACACTAGTTGGTCTAAAACCACTTTCTTCATGACGATTTGAAACGTCCTGCCCGGAAAGAACAAATCAAGGTAGCGATACGTGTTATGGCATACAATACCGACGGTGAAACCAGAAATGGACATGTTGAAAGTCCTCGTGTTATTCCATTTGTCTTGTTCGCCATTCAAAATCTCGTGGTGCTGTTGAAGGACGTCTCCGACGCCAGAAAGTGTTATTGATATCCCAACGTTAGTGCAGAACAGGTACTTATTGAACATAAGACGACCAACTGACTGGCATTTCTTAAATACTTCGGTTTTAACAATGCGAAAGAGACCATAGTGAACATTTTGCATTATTAGCCTATCTTATTTCTTATGTCTATTTTCTGATGTTGCGTTCGTACGTTTGCAAAATGTGTTTTGAGTACTGTCGTCTGCACGAATATCAAGAACTCGAGACGATGTACATCATGAACACTTTAGAGCCAACATTTAAAAACGAAAAGTTACCATAAGAAACAAATATACTACTTGCAATAATTGAGATAACATTTTAACTAGGTTTATAAGCTTATTTAGGATATATAACAGATAAGAAGCCTAAGGAGGGCGAATTACTCTTTTGAAAATACAGGCTAAGCTTTGAACCAAAAAGTACAAATGACATGCGGAGTTTTTTTCTTTTTTTACATTTTTAAAATTATATAAATAACGAAGAATATAAAGACCGTTAAGGGTTTAAAAAACATTATTAATAAAAAAATATGAAATAGCAACACAATTTAGTTGTGTATGTTTGTTATTTTAAATCAAAATATTGTGCAAGTTTTAAAATGATATTTTTACTAACTTTTTTGACAAATTCTGTTTAAAATGTTAATGTTGTATGAGTGGGAGAAGATGCTAGTCCCACTTACAACCTGGTAACAGAACTAAGTCTATTACAGAGTATTTTTATTCAAAGTCTTTTGTCCCAAAAATAAAACAAAAGTGTGTAGCCCTAGCCGAATTCAATTTAAAAGCAAAACAAATCCATACTTTGTTGTCTGTATTCATAAAATGATAGGTTTGTCTGTAATAAGCATTGTGCAGATTCTACCACACGTAAAGGTCTAAAATTTAAATATTAGTGGGCCCTTATTGTAAATAAAAATCTGGTAAATAATTATAATCATAATGAGTGTAGTGTATTTTATAGTAAAGAGGGGGGAATATTTTAATAAAAAAAACATCTATCTACTTATAAATTTTAAGTCCAGTGACGTCATTAAAAATAGTTTATAAAATAGATGATAAAATAATGGTGGGCTAGCTCAGATTTAAAATTAATACAATAGGTCAGGGTTCAAAACCAACATTTACATTTACCAACAACAAAACTACTATCTCAGGGTAGAACTTAAAATAATAATGTATCAAATCGAACATGAGACTCTCTCAGGACATCTGGGTCATGCTGGGAAAAAATATACCTTTACTGTAGCTAGTCAACAATGGCCTCACCTTCCTTACAACAATACCGGCCTCCAAGGTCAGCATCCCTGGGAACTAATTGCAGGTGAGTCATCACTAAATATGTGTGTGTTTTTTATAACAATAGTAACAAGGTGGAATACATTGAATGATGGTAATAATAATATATATTAAATATTTAACAACGGATTTGGCTTTGAAACAACTTGATAAGTTTGGTTTTACTTTGATAAATAATAGTCAAATCTAAAATTTTACCCTGCCTAACAGACGTCTGCTAAATTATAAAGATAAAATACAATTCAAATAACAGTTCAGTAAGTTGATGTATTAGTATAAAAAATCTTGAGTCCATTCTCTGTTGATAATTATTGAAATAATAATAAAATTGTTCTAATTTGTGAGACACGCTAATTAATAGATGTCCTCATGAGGTTACTAGTTAAAATAAATTAATAAAAGATCATAAGACATTGCATTCATGTAGAAGGAATTACTCTGGCCAAATAATTCTTTCCGGAATCATTGTTAAAAAAATGTTAGCTTGGGGAAAAAATATATATAATTATTAATTTAGAAGAAAATAACACGAAGTTTTGAAATTGTAGTGGAAAAGGTTCATAAGAATCCACAAAAAGAGTAGAAAGGTTAACATGGTAAAAAGTGAAAGAGAGTACAAAGCGGTATAAGGTATGAATGGTGTAGGGTACAGAGAAAAACTGTGTAGGCTATAAAGGGTGTAGGGTATGCTGTGACACTGTTCTTTTTTTTTTACTACCCACCTCGATGGCATAGTTAGCTAAAGTGTTAGCATCGTGTTCAGCTAGACTGTTGAGGAACACGAGTTTGAATCTCAGTTGAGTGAACTGCGGGTGGTATTTACTAAAATAATTTTCCATTTTTCCTCCGCATAAATATGGGATAACTTCCTCTAGA
The DNA here is from genome assembly GCA_902151425.1 of Timema shepardi. Classification (NCBI taxonomy): domain Eukaryota; kingdom Metazoa; phylum Arthropoda; class Insecta; order Phasmatodea; family Timematidae; genus Timema; species Timema shepardi. Next base: position 22,953 of record CABFVX010005914.1, read on the forward strand.
TTCAACCTTCCCGATTCCTAATCCAGTAATGCAATTAGTACATAATTGTGTATTCTGAACGGGTAGTAAGATGTAATGCAATTTTTTTTTTTTAAATTCATTAACACCAATAAGAAAGAATTCAATGTATTATTATTATTAGCACCGCGTCTTACTACCCGTTCGGGTTATACGCACGTACGCTAATGTGTAATGGTAGGGTGATTGTGAGAATGAAATGGAGGACCTACAGTTTAACGTGGAATCCGAACCACGGTGGAGGCCTGGCATTCCTTTCAATGTATTGTGTAGAGAGAAGTTATAACTTCATCTTCACAAGAAATATCCACTTTTAAAACACGTTCAGATTTTAATCAAATAGCCAAAGCTATTATTTATGCTTATTTTTTTTAGTGAAGATTACTCAGACTCGAAGGTGGCTGCATTATCTGATAGCTCGTGATCTTAATAAAATCACACATTTGTAGCCAATTATTTCCGCACGTCCATCATAGACTCTGCCTTAAAATATGAGTGAAGAATGTCCCTGGACATGGGACGATGGTTAGAGCATTGGTGTACTGAGTCAAAGGTCCCGGGTTTGATTCCCGTGTCCAGGTGTCATTATTCAATTTTCAGAATATGATATGTTCAGATTTTATTTCTATTTGTGAATGTGAGGAATGCCAGGCCTCCACCGTGGTTCGGATTCCACGTTAAACTGTAGGTCCTCCATTTCATCTCACAATCACACCTACCATTACACATTAGCGTAAGTGCGTATAACCCGAATGGGTAGTCTGACCCGGTGCTAATAATAGTAATAATAATATTTCTATTTTACATGGTGTATTATTAGTCAACCTACTTTCATGTTTTGTATCACAATTTAAACCAATAAAGGAGTAATATTTAAACATAACTTAATATTTGGTTATTATTCTCTGCGGTTCATTTTATACACTGTGCCGTGCTAAAACTGCTTTTAGCCCAACACAAGAACTAATGAATACTATTTGCTATAGTTAGTACTCGAGCTTACATATTTTATGACATCTACAAAATATGAGTAGGTACTTACAAGTCATATCTTCTGTTTGAGCAGTGCTGTGTTATCATGTTCCATTAGACTACTAGACACAACGTGCTCTCTATATATAGCTAGCAAGCAAGAAACAAGAAGAATGTGTTCTGTCTTTTCTGCTGGTCAGCTGACAAGTTACGCGTCTGCTAGATATGGAATCATCAACATAAGTGTTGCAGAGCTAAACACCCAGGCGATGTTACCACCGTAATTTATTTTGTTGTTGGGTATCAATAATGGCCTCATGTGTCATCTGGTGGTTTTGTATAGTTTAGCTTTATATGTGTAGGTCTTGGCTACTAGTAATGTTCGCTAGTGGTATATGGGTGATATTGACTGTCCAGGCCTCGTGGTGGTCACTTTAGCAGTTCATATTCTTGGTGTGCTTAAGGTTCGGGTGGGGAACAAGCATAAATGGAGGATCCTATTTCTTGTGGAGTCCTGATTGGAATATTTTTCTTATTATTGCTGTTTCAGGCCCTTACAACCTAGTTGATAGTATGAGTTAGCCAATTAGCTCTTTATGGGATTGTTACCTTACATATCATTTATGTTAAATACATACATATATTTGAATAATAAGGTACAGATTCAGTTTCTCTTGTAAATGATTGTATTGCTATTGTTTATAGACCTACCTTTCTCTTTTATCATGTCCATGTACACTACCTTCACTGATCAAAATCAGGACATAGGTGGCTACGACCCCTAAAGAGGTAGCTAGTGTGCCTGAGGAGGTAACAATAGTAAAAATAACAAAACTACTTTATTACTTTATATATTCCCGGTGCAAAGAGCCTGTAGATATTTTTTGTGGATTTTTATTTAAAGTTTGTCCAAATTTGGTTTTTCATATAATGAGTGTGAAAGGTTCATTTATTATTCTTAGTAAGACAACGAAGAGGAGAAAAATTAAACATCAAGCAAAGTATTATGCTAAAACAAGATGAGTAAATATCAATTCATAGATTAATTTGTATTAATGTATGTATGCATAAATCATGCTGATATTTTCATGACCAACAGTTCAATGTGTGAACATACATTTTCTCATTTTAATTTGAAATATTTTTATTCATACCATTTTTAATAATCAATCAATTATGGGGGTATTTTTTTCTAACTTTTGACTAACTAAGCTATCAATGTCACCGTTTTGATTACATTATATATTAATAAAATATTAACTTTGAACATGGTTATTATGTAAACTGTACCAACACTTGAATTACAAGAAGATAACAAAATATGTATATTAAAAATGACAATGTAGCTGCTTGTGATTGAACTAAAATTCAGTTATTTTAGTAATGTGTCAAATCTGAAAGTATCTTGTATTTCAGTAAAAGATGAATTACAAACTTAATTATCAAGTAACCCGCCTTGGTGGCATAGTTAGCTAACATGCTAGTAATGTTGAGCTCAACTGCTGAGGACGAGGAGTACGAGGTTCGAATCTCGGTCGGGTGAACTGGGGGGACTTAAATGGTTTTCCACTCTCCCTCCACGCAAATGCGAGTTCACTTCCTCTAATTCAACCTTCCTTATTCCTAATCCATTAGTGTAATTGGTAATTAAAGTGTATAACCCAAACGGGTAAGACGCGGTGCTAAAAAAAATATCAAATAAGTTTTAGCATTTATGGCATTACTTTAATTTATGAACCAATTAATTGGGATACGGTAAAAACATAAGGCTTGTAAAACAGCCAAACAATTTGGATATAATAGCCAAGATATTATATTTGTTAATCAGGGCTAGAGCCACATCTAGATTATAATATTCTTTAAATTGAAAAAAGACACCTGTACATGGGAATCGAAACCCGTAACCTTTGGCTTAGCACGCCTTTGTGCTCTAACCACTGAGCTATCCATGATGTCTCTTTCTCAGGGTCATTCTTCGCTCATATTGTAAGGCAGTCTGTAATAGACGTGCAGAAATTGTCAGCTACATGAGGGATCAATTAAGATCACGAGCTATCAGATAACACAGCCACCTTCACTTTAAAATTTAAAGAATACAATATTTAGACGCGGCTATAACTGCAATTAACAAATATAATATCTTGCCTATTTAATCCATCATTATATGTGCATTTGTATAAATGCCATAGTACTTGTCGGCATAGTGCCCTCCCGGGTAATGAGTAAAAATTAAGTGAAGAAAACAAACTCCCATTTCCCCTGAAACCTCTGGATAGCTCTGGTCCCACTTAGGTGTACTTATGATTTGGAGGGGATTTCAAGTTATCAGAATGAGTCGGGAGAAAGTACAGTATAAGTAATGAATACCAAGGATTTTTTTTATAACTTTATTGTAAAAAGAAACAAACAAAACAAATGTATTTACTAAAAACAAACCATTTTAAAAACCTGCAGTTTCTTTAAAAACTAGAGCCATTATCAGAAACCAGCTCAGATCAATCCAAGCACGCTATCATATGATCATAAATATGCTTTGTGCAAGATCTAAGGCTGTTAATGAGGTATTTTGGAGATTTTAATATCCACATCTCAATTAAAGGTACTATTTGGAGCAGAACAACAAAATTTGATGAATATAAGAGTATATTAAATGCATAGTGGTAGTTTGTGGTATAGGGGAAATGAACAATATTTGGTGATAAAATAGAGAAGAAAAAAATGAATGTATTGTGTCAGATAATATTATTTAACCTTTAACAGCTTCTCTTAGTGTTCAGAAACTTGTTCTAGTGAAAATGAATTAGGTACATAAACACTATACACAACTACCTCAATCTTATGAATTTAGTTTCCAAACTAGGCCTAGGTTAGTTTCTAATGTCATTACAAGCAATTAATTAGTAAATAATTTTAAACATGAATTAAATAAAGACACTATCATGATTATATTAACACACACACATACACAAATAAATGATGGCAACACTTTAAATATATTATGTAAAATATAATGTCATTTGTATCAAATCATCCAATAAAATTTAACACATAAATGCGTAAACAAAAAAAAGATAAAGAAAAAAAGGACAGAATCTGCAAATAAAGAATGCAAGCTAATAAAAATATGATATGCTACTTAATTTTTTTCGTGTGTGTTGTATAAGTGCTATATGAAGGATTAAGTTTTTCTAGTGTTCCCCTTCCCTTTGATTGTAGATGAATCTTGGCCAAGAAAAGCATTTTTTTTTGATCACATAAATTAACATTAAATGTAACAATAATAATTCAAACCTATATAGAAAAACTAAAATTACAAACAATACATTTTAATACACACTTACAAGAGAACGAGTTATATATTTACAATGTGGGCTCCATAAGACCAGGTTTAAGCTCTGACCAGCTCCACTACTATATAAGTGGTTAGATTGGTTTAAAAAAAATCTCCACTTATTATAGCAATTTGAACTTTCCTGTTTATTTTAAATTTAATTTGAATCAAATATAAATGGCCCCACTTAATGTTGAAGCACAGTAGTAGCTGCTAAAAGTGTTTTTCTTCTTCTTTTTTTCCTTATTTTAGAAATATCAACACCACTTACCATACTTAAAAGATTTAAAAATAAAATTAGAGAACAAAGTATGTGTGATGTGATATTTCTATGAAACAATGTAAAACTGAAAAAATATATTATAATAATAATCAAACACACAAATCTCACAAAATGGTACTTAAATACACCTGAACATGATTTAATAAAATAATAAATTAATTTAAAACAGTTTGAAAAATAAATTAGTTATGTTGTTGGATAAATAGCCAAGGTGCTTTAACAGGGGGGATGGAAAGGTAACATGATTTAAGGTTTGTATTTTTACAATTTTTTTTAGCTAAAAACAATTTTTGGGCAAAATAGTTAAGATATTGCTTCAGTAAAAATGTTCAGTATAATAATGTTTACACGTGGTAATCTCAACTGTTCTTCTTAAATATCTAGCATGAGCATATTTGCATTTGAACAAAAACTTTTTAAATGAAGAGAAAAATATCTGTTTAAATTCCGCAATACCCATGAAAAATATAAACTGTTGGAATAACTATGTGTAGAAAACTAAACCATACAGAAATACCACCCTTTCAACGGTTTAGGAACCAGAACAATGAGAAAAGTCGAGGTATAACCTTTATTAGCTTGCAAATGCATTAGGGCCACCAAAAAATGTAAATAACTAACTTTTAACACTTGCGAATGCATGCAACATTAACTTAGCCTAAGCACCAGATGTAAAAAAATAACTATGAACTGTTTAAGGTATAAACACAAAACTAATAAGGTATGAATATTTAATTATTTTATTTATTTGAGGTATTTAATGTGCACATCATAATTCACATGAGTGAAAGGAATAGGTATTTTCACATACCTTGCAGAATCTACATGGGATTGACAGTATTACTTCCCCTCCAAAGGAAATTTTGTTATGGATTTTTATTACTCAAGAAAAATCTGTCAACCCAGGCTGGGTTAGAACCCACAAACATCAGGTCCTAAAGTGAGCACTTTACCCCAAGACCATTTAAGTTGACTAGTATGAATAGTTTTGTCATTTTAATCACCAAAGTAAGTAGTATTAATATGTTTAGTCACAAATATAAGTGATTAAATGCGGAGAGTTTCAAAAAACAGTGCACAATTCAAAGATTGAAAGACAAAAGAAACAAGATGGAGCATGGTGGTGACAAAATTAGATGAAAGAGCAAGGCAAGTGACGAAATTTTAAAAGTCATTATAATTGAAACTAGACGAAAGAGTGAAGCAACGAAACTCAAAACGGTAAAAGTTGAGGTATTGCTAATGAAACATCATTTTATTTATCGTATCTAGCGCCCCTTTCCATTTCACCTAAAAAAAGATACTTTTGTATGATGTTCATTATGTGTAAAACAAACAAAAAAAATATTTAAAAATACTTACCTCTAACAAAGTATGTATTAAAAAAAACTTGTTTAGAAACAAGAACTCACTGTGTGAGACAACATATAATTTAAAGCATACACATTTAAATAACTGTTGTTAAGGTAGGAGTGTAGGGAATGCGAGTTAAGGGCAGTGCTTTTGCCATTTTTAGAGCAACAATATTTTTTACCAAAATAATTAGAATTTTTGTTATAGATGAACATAGTCTGTATGCTACCGATTTGTTCACTTTACTGGCTTTAAAATTGCAATGGTGTCAACTTAAAGGGTGGAAGTAATTTTTGATGGTGTCTGAATTCTCTTAAAGTGTGCTGATACATACCTTACAGCACACTTTACTAAAGGGGAGAAACAATGTGTCCCTTATCACATAGTTAAAATCAAATTTTAAATGGAATAAATAAATGTAAACTCCTGTATAAAAATATATTTGCTGTCAAATTAGTTAATTTACATTTATCAATAGGCTAAACATTCTCAAGTAGACCAAAAATCTCATTTTAAAGTAAATATATTTTTAGTACAATAAATATGTCTAGTGAAATTATAATAGTGTAAGAATAGTTGAGAATAATATTTTATCAATTTAATAAGATTAATAACAGGAAAATAACCAGTGACATATTATATATAGCTATACAAAAGTCCCCAAAGAATGTGCATATGGCATAATAGACAAAACACTATCAAAAATCAATCTCTTTGCCAGGGAAACGGAGCTTTCATAGGTGGGCACTAGATAGCTCTAAGTGTAGTGTGATGTCTGAATAGTTTTATGTGACCTATCCATTTAAGGGCACCAGAGACATGTTTTATTAAAGTGCCTACAAGTGTGTAGTGCAGATTATTCAAACACAATCATACAATTTAATTTTCTTCACAAGGTTATATCTACAGTTGTCAAATATCTGTTAAGGATGTCCTATTATTTAATGACAACATCTTATCTTAATTTAAAAGGCTTGTCATCTAATACAGCTATGCTCATGACAGATATTCGAGAAATGTTAAGGTCACCATGCAAATAAAATTTAACTCTATATTTATCTACTGGAGTAATATTTGATTTATTTAGTCTAAAATAGATTTTGCTATAAACAAATGCTAAAACAATGCCCTACACTCCTACCTTAAAGATTTGTTTACAACTTAACAACACCTTTTGATTCTCATTATTTACAGCTAAGAATATCATTTGTAAGTTGTGAGAATATTTTTGTTGACATACAGTTCATAGGATAGAAGTAGAGATTATCATAGTACTTTCCGATTAAACACTATATTCTATTGTCACTCCTCTTAATCGAACAAAGTTTATCAAGGATATTACTCGGGACAAAGGGGGAAATGATGTTACAAACCATACAAAGTTATGTCGCAAATCAATAAGAATCAAAAGCATATCCAACCCCCATGCATAGCGTCTAGCTTGGAATCAGACATTGCATTGTGGTGAGGTTTTATCTATTCTACTATATAAAACAATGGGATTGAGACCAGTGACACCATTTCCCAATAAATATTTTTTTAAATAAGCCCTACATAAAATTTGAAAAACCTTAATTATTTTTGAACGAAAAGAACTATCAAACTGACTTTTTAAATTAAAAAATGACACCTGGACACAAGAATCGAACTCGGGGTCTTTGGCTTAGTATGCCAATGCTCTTACCACTAAGCTATCCAGGAGTCGCCCTGTGCTCAGAGTCATTCTTGTCTCAGATTTTAAAATAAAGTATTTGATGGACATGCGGAAAATCACCAGCTACAATTAAGTGATTGAATGATCCCGGGTTAGATTCCTGTGTCCAGGTGTCATTGTTCAATCTGAAGCAAATGATATCTATACGCATCTATAGCCGCAGTTAACAACTATAATAGCTTCAATATTTAATATATCTTACTACAATACTGTTGATGAGTGAAGAATGCAGAAAACCCACACTTGAATGGGATTTCTGGAAAGAGCATAATTTATCGATTGATCAGGCATCAGAAAAGCTCTTAAGCATTCTATTTGATAGTGCTCTTCTGAGTCCTCCCTCATTTTTAAAATTGGCCAAGAATAAAAGAAACAGGTGATGTGGCAACAATGATATTTTCCAACAAATAAACCATGCATATTAATCTCTTCCTCAAAACTCCACATACTTATAATCAATATTAATATACTAAAATATGTTAATCACTTGGCAAACTAATTCTTTACAACATTAGATGTTTGATAGTTGGATTAAATCAACAAGTATTGCTGTCTCTTTGTGTTGGGGTCTCTTTCTTTATGAACAAGTCATACCTTGACCTTGCTTGGACTCAACCTGTTGAGGTACCACTCATGCTTAGCCATCGTCGCTAACAATCCCTTCTCGTTTACAACGTTGGTGTCCGAGTAGTTTAGCAGTTCATTGGTGAGTGTCGTCATCTTGCCACCAAGAGATTCGACAATCGCATTTCCTGCACATACATCCCACTTCTTGATGGCCGTCGTGTGAATATACGCAGTCACATTGCCGGTAGCCACTTCTAGAGACTTGTAGCCTGAACAAAAGTACTTGTGTTAATTATCAATTTGCTCTTTTGATTGCCATTAAAAGAAAATAAGATACTCTCGCTAAATGTTTTTATTTTCATACAAAACACCAACTAAAGTGTCACTGAATGAACAGTTGTAGATGATGAGAATGGGGTTTGAATCCTGGACAGGTGTACTTGAGCATAGTTTTTCCTGAATAGTTTCCTATTCTTCTTTCACACAAATGCTAATATAATTCCTCTACATTTTACATTCTTTATTCATAACACATTCGCTTAATTAATATATATATATATATATATATATATATGTACAACCCAAACGAGTATTGAGAAGCGACAAAAACAAAATTATTTTATTTTACTTTCCTCACTTCTAATCCAATAGTATAAATATGTGGGTAGACTGAACAGGTAGTAAGATATGTTGCACAAAAACTAAGCAAAATAACAATACGTATTTAAAGAAAACCTTAATAGCCTATTTCTATATTTCTCAGGAGATAGGGGTAGTAAAATAGTCTAAGGCCAGGGTGCAATAAGGGTTAGAGCAGGTGACAATACACATGGACACAGCCATGATAAATTTCGGCCGAGTTGATCCTCATTCTGCCATGATTATTAATGTGACCTATAATTCCCATCATTCGTGTGTTTCTGACCCCAAGACAGTATTTGGCTTGGAGCACATCCGGACATGTCCTACCCTCCTCACCTGTGGCTCCCTTAGATGACACGGTGAAATACAGACAAGTAGCCGGATGCAGTGATCCGATAATATGTAGGTACCAATCACTCTCATGATTGCGTCAAGGATACAGAGTTATTTCAACACCTCGAGTATAAGATATGTGTCAGAGAATAAGATATGAGGATCTGATAAATGAGTGGTCCCAGGCTTATACATCCTGAGGATCCCATATGGCATCGAAATTTGAAGTGTTTGTAATAATGTATTAAAATGTTGTTTTTTTCTGATTAATTTTTTACAATGATATATATTTTTAATGAAATATAACATGCTTAATACACTTTATTTCATATAGGCTATGTTATAATGTTTATTAAGCAGTTAGCTCTGTATTGTATACATATTTCAATGAAAAACTTGTTTTACATGCTATGCGTCTTACTGGCTATCCAGGTTATCGACACTTTATATAAATGGGGTAAGAGTAAGCATCATAATATATCTTTTAAAAAATAAAAAATTCGAGTTTGCAGTTTTAAAAACACTTAATTATTTATCTCAAATCTTATTATTATTTTATAACTTTAAATATTCTTAAGGACGTTGCCTACCTGTGAAGTAGCAGCAATTCATAAGAGTATTTCCCAAGTTAATATATTTAAGTTCTAAAGATATAACCTTGAAAAAAAACCCATAAATTATTAAATAATTTTAAAAAATAGCTTACATATTCACCAAAATAACTTTTTGATCTTGACGTAGCTTTTATGTATTTCTTTTTAAATTGTCTACAACAAAGGGATATTTGGTTTATTGATAAAAATGTCCAATAGGAATCTTTCTGCCAGGATGTTGATTAAAAAAGGTCTGAGGAAGCGTAATGTATATCTGCAATAGGAAACAAGAAAAAGGTGATTTTGAAAAGCAAGTTAATGTTGTCCAGAGGTAAATAGTAGAGTGAGTGTGTATATTCATCAACTGAAGAGGAGAAGTGTTATCAGCAGGTAGACTGCTAAGTTTCTTCCGATAGCAGTGTCTAAGTGTGATAATGCATAATGTGCTTAGGTGTGTCAAGTTAAGATGTAACCCGCTTCGCAAAATAACTTCAACAAGTTGTAAATGTCATTAAGGTCTCAAGGATTCGAAGAATAGTAAATACAATCAAGAACTTAGTAAATGCCTCATGTTAAATTTTAGGTGATATGGGTATGTGAGTGAAAAAACACCCAAAATTAAACTCAACAAACCATCTCCTCTCACCCTGCCTGGTATAAGGTTGTGTTGAAATTTCAGATTAACTAACCTGCTCCAGCAGCTGAAATCACTTCAACGTTCTTCCCAAATGCTTGCTCGGATATGTTTTTTACTTGCCCAGCATGCGATATTGACACAATTATCTTTGGTGTTTTGCTTAGATCACCCTAGAGGAACAAAATAACACCTGCTTTTAGAAATAAAAAAGTTATTAATTTAAATTCTAATACAGTACTTATTTAACTGATTATTTTCCAACGACATAAATTAATTTTTAATATTGATTTTTATAATGTTCAACTCTACAGCTGGGTCATTACAAACTAAATGATACAAACTTATGAATAAAAATGAATGAATATTTGAGGTATTTGCCTTTAAAATACCAGAACAGAAACTTAAAAAATAATTTTCTTGAGAATCAGAACCAGAATTGGAATCGATATAACTTTAGGTTAATAAAGGTTCTTATCAGTGCTTAAAGGTTATAAGCTTTTATAATGCTTTTCTAAAATTGAATTTTATGCTCTTCTTACTTTATCATTATCATTATTATTATTATTATTATTATTAGCACTGCGTCTTACTACCCGTTCGGGTTATACGCACTAACACTAATGTGTAATGGTAGGGTGATTGTGAGATGAAATGGAGGACCTACAGTTTAACGTGGAATCCGAACCACGATGGTGGCCTGGCATTCCCTATATTCACAAGTTGTGATTAATACACGTCTTGTCAGAGCTGAAGGAAGGGTTTGGTAAATAATGATAAATCTGTGCTGGGACTGAGGATTGAACCCCGTACCACAGCACAGAAGTCCGACACCTTAAGCCTAGACCACCCCCCTTCTTACTTAATTTTAATTTTAAATATACTTTATTATTTCCTTTCCTCAGGATTTTTTTTCTCAAGGTTGGATGTATTTATTTTCCAAGAGGGATTATCAAAGTGTCAATGAGCACTTAGCAGTAAGCACTAATGAGGAGTGACTGCACATTGTGTAGGTCTTTTATCATTTTACTCTTTAAGTCAAAGGTTGAAGAGGATGTATTTGGCTTAGAGTGACGGAAAATACGTAAGAGGGGGTAGGTAGGGAGGTACTGAAAAATGAGAACCACCTCATTTGTACAATTGGTCCAAGTTAAATACAAACAAATAACATAACAAATGTTTCCACATCCATGCAGAGGTTGGCTGGCCAGTTTACAGGGTGGATTAAAATGTGGGGGTTAAGGGTCGCGAATCGTAAATCTTTTCACTCTCTGACTTCAAATCTTAGAGTTAAAGGTAGTCCAGAGAATGTGTTCATTGTTGCAGTGCAGAAGTTATTTTTTGTTTGATTAATAGCTAATTATTTATATAATTTGATAGATAGGGTGAAATTAATAATATCCAGGACAGAATTTCTTTAGATACAATCAGGACATTGACATCAACATTCACATTAAGAGAGGAGGGTTATTGAGGTAAAGCATATGTTATATTTTAATCTTGTAAATTAATTTACTCCAAGTATTCACATACAGATATCTTAGTAACCTATTTATTAGTCAAGCATAAAATATTATCTGTGTACCTATGTAAACATTGCCGAAAGACAAAATTTATCATTTTTATAATTGGATTTGTCAAACTAATACTAGATAATTTCTATGTTTTTCTCAATTTGAAATACGAATAGAAAAAAATGTCTCTAATTGTTAATTTGAAAATGAGATAAAACAAATTTGATTATTATTTTATATGGTAGATCAAAATATATATAAAAATCTCCTTTTTAAATGATAAACAAGGAAAAAAGTGTGCAAATATTTGGCTTAAGAATTATAATAATTTATATCTTTACATTTTTTATAAAGGCTATATAACTTTTATTTTGTTTTAAATTGTATTTAAAAGGACTATTTTTTCTATTGTAAAATTTCATAAAGATAGTATAGATATTTAGATTAAAAGAACCACAACCAAATTAAGAACCAAAGAGAGCAGGAACTTTTATTTTTCCCTAACCTGAACTAGAATTGAAACTTTAAAATGTTTATTGCAAGAATTGGAACCAGAATCAATAAATATTTAGGTTCACTTCCCTGATATTATAGTAAGTAGGTTAACAAATGCTATTACTTGCCTCGTTGATAGGTTTTAAGTTGGGCGTGTGGGCAACAGCAAACCAAGCCCATGAAGTCTTGGGTTCAACACCAAAAGGCTTGTGCACAACACCAATAATTGGTTTCCCTTTCACAGCAACACACACCATCGTTGTCACATACTCGAGCAGGTTCTCTGTAACATTGGTCAAAATATCAATAGGCCTACTTTAAATTTATGTAAACTATTTACAAAGGCACAACCTTATATGAGTGTAACAACAATTGAACATCTGCTTCGGTAACCAAATGGTCTAAGGCAGGGCTATTCAAATGGCAGCCCGCGGGCCACATCTGGCTCGTCAAGCTCGGCGGATTGAAAGTTCAACTACTGTATCAATGGTGATGCGTTGTATAGTTCAGACGGCATGTATGACCTTGAACGGACAGAGATCATTGTCTCTTGTCAGTGTTGGGGGAAGCTGCAAGCCTAGCATTACTTGGTCCTTGGCGCCACCAACATCATGTGTTTACAAGGGAGTGCAAACTTACCCTCCAGTGGTGTGCATCCCCATTCTAGACCCAGTATCTCTTCCTCCAAGCACCACGACATAACGGCTGAGCTATACAACATATTCATGTTTTTGACTTTGAACAATGCAAGTGACCTGGCAACAAGGTGGCTGAGAGTGACTAACACCTCACCTCCACCCAACAGCAGCCGATGTCTTGCCAGCCTCGCTTATTGTTCGTGCGTTATTTATAGTAATAGCGGAGTACGTTGCTTGTAATTAGTCTTATTGTAAGTTTTCTAGAATTACACTTTATACTATGAGTAAGCCTAGGAAAAGGAAGCTTGATCATGAAAATCGTCTAACTCTTACATTTTTTTAAAATTTCACTGAAATATATCCATATTATATACAGCCTAATATCAAACCACATTTCACTCTCCCCCACCCTTCCCTCCTTTAAACTACAAAAGTGTATCTAATAACATGCCAAATTACTGTTAGATTGAAATGTCTGGCCCACCAAATATTACGATTTTTTTGGAGTGGCCCGCTTGGATAACTATTAGAATCGGTAGCTCTTAAGGTTTCACTTTCACAATAGACTGGACTGCCGATGACAGGGAGATCAGGGTTCAAATCCTGGTCAGGTGTCCTGAGGGTGGTTTTCTGGATTGCCAGTGAAGGAGATATTGAGGTTCATATCTCAGCCGGGTGTACTTTGGACTATTTTAATTGTCATTTTCCCATCCTCTTACTATGCTAATATGAGTGCATTTTTTCTAATCTACTTTCTTCCTTTATACCCTTTTAAATAAGTCGCTAATGACTAGTATGGTGTTAATTTTATGAAGAAAAAAAATTTGCTGTTGAAAATATCTTTTTTTCACAACCACACACACAAAAGAGCGAGGAGGAGTCAGTGAGCACAAAAGAATCTGTCCCTGTTTACACACTTACTGTTTGGAATGACAGAAGCAATTTATGATTTAAAGGTATAGTTGACAACCTATAAGAGGCCATTCATGCCATACCAGTACCCAAACTGTGTTTCGTACCAGTATATTCTTTAGTAGCATCGAGGGGGTCTATCCATACAGTGATATCCTCTGGTGGGATCATTTCGTCAGGTAGCGAGATAGAGCTGGATGTCACAGTGTTGGGGTTTAAGTCGAGATCCAGAAACAGCAGATTACTGCAGTCTTTTTCAGATGAATGTTCCTCCGAGATTACCTGCTCAAAGAGAAATATCAAATCATTAATAAAAAAAACACTGTGGGAAAACACAAGCAAAGGGAATTGTAAAACTGGCAGTAAATATAGTTGATCCGGTCACCTTGAGGGTCGGGAACCAATGTTTGAGACTGTAGTACATGACACAGTGAGACTTGTAGTCTGCCTTTGTCACAGGATCATTGACACCTTCTTTGGTCTTTCCTTTAGTCTCCTCGTCCAGATTGTTGTCTTTCTTTACGGCGACAACTTCCTTTCCTCCCTTCTCAGCCACCTGGATAGCAGCGATCAACAGTTTCCTCAAATTTATCGAGTTATTGTCAGACACATCCTTAACTACAGGTACTTTCGCGTCGCCACCAGACGAGTTGCTACTCATGTACAGAAGAAACAAAACGAACACTCCTATTATAATACACACTCCTATACGGTTCAATCGTATCGTGCCTCCAAAATTCATCGTTAATTATGCTATATATAATCCACGAAGACAATATGTTAACTTTATTTGTTTTGTGCAAGTGGTTACAAATTTCAAATGTGTGGAGGTGACATTTTAAATACCGATAGTAACAAGCACTCCTATTTATTATAATTAATTTACATAGCTTATTTTCTTATTTATTCTATCAAATAAACTATTAACAACACTTGACATTTATTGCAGAAATAAGCTATATAGATAGTATGTATACACAGAGAAAGTAAACAAGGCTATAACATATTTTAGGTTGGCAACACACAGCCATTTTAAAAATTTTTTAAATCTTAAATTTCTTTTGTTGACAAAAGATATCAGCTGTCCGGCAGGAAAACAATGGCGTCGATGTCACCATCAGAGGTAAGTTGTCAATACTTTTAATTGCGTGCATATTAATCAAATTGTAAGGTTATATTTTAGGGAGGCTTTTATACTTTGTATTTTTTCATAGTTAAAATATGTGATAGTTTCTGTTATTTTAAAATTACAACTTTGATTTTGATATTGCATGTTTGCCTTTACAATTTTATTTCTGTGTTTGGATGTGTATTTGATTAAAATTTTTGATTAGTAGTTATTAGAACTCCTTTTTATTTTATCTATCTATTGTTTATTTAACAAGACTAATGTATTGGCAAATGAAGTGTTAAAAAGTTGGCGAATTTGTTTGTGAATCTTACTCTCATTTAAATTTTCTCATGTATTAAGAACAATATTTCGTCTTTACTTTTCCACACTATTAAAATAGGGTCATATAACCCTATTATAAAAAAAAATTATATAAGTCTCTAAATATTCTTCAAACTTTTTATAGGCCTATTGCAATATGTATTCAATTATTTCTAGCATTAGAATTAAAGTTAATCTTGCTCCAAATTACAAACTAATTTCAAATATTTTAAGTATTGAAGAAGTAGTGAATAATTCTCATGCATTTGTGCATTTGACTGGTGTACCTGTTTGTAGCCTGTATTGGAAATTGTTTCATTCGGGGGGGAAAGCTGGGCACTGGCGAAAAGATGCTAGAGTCGAATGATTTATTAATGTTTCAAGAATATCACTCATCAGATCAAAGCCTTAATTTTTTTATATTCAAGTCCAGGTATCAATCTCTTTAAAATAAGTGCTGGTTCATTCTCTTCAAATCATTTCAGAATGGGGTTTTGGAAGTTTGGCTTAACTTGGTGAATTCTGGCATTTGAAATTGGTTTGCCAAATCTATACTATTTCTTAGACATGGAACAATTCCCAAAAATGGTTGAATTTTCACACCAAATATATGGAATGTTTAGCAACACACGCATATGTTAACACTTGTTTTCTCACGTGAAATGAAACTAAACACCTTAGAAATCTCACCTTACGGACACACACAATTGTCATATTATGGAATCGACTTCAGCATAAGATTTAAAGTCTGATATAAATATCTTTATTTTAAATAAAAGGTTTCAAATTTTTTGTAAAAAAAATAGTATGTTTTATTATTTTAGAGGGTCTACTCTTTTTGTAATAATATTTAACTAAGTTTACTTAAGTTAATGGGAATAGTATATTTTTTTAAATGTTCCTCCCTAAGTATTTTGAATGTTCAATTTGGCCCTTAGGATTAAACGAGTTTGACACTCCTGGTCTAGACTGTTGAAGGCTGGGAAGTTTTGGGTAGGTATGCTTGCTCCCATAGGCATAAAAAGGTGGGGAATGGAAAGAGGGAACCTAACTGAGGTATTTTTTAATTATTCTATTCAATTTATATGACACTAGCCAAATGTTAACTACCCAAATTGTCACTCTAACTTTGTCATCATTTCAAATGATAGATGGTTTTTGGTATGCCAATATGGTATCAGAGAGGGTGTTTCTTGGAATGAAATGAGTTGGTGGTTCTGAGAAAAGGAGTTAAATATATTTATTATTAACTGTTAAGATTTTACTCGGAATACACACACACACTCCCCTCTTTGCCTTACATTTATATATTTTTTATAAGAATGATATTGATATATTATTATTAGTGGTGTGCATTTACTCGAAAGTTTGAGAGTTTGTGTCGAGTTTTAGTAGCTGCTTGTACTCAAGTCTTATAAGATTTTTACAGGACTCAAAAAATATTCGATCTTTTTCTCTAAATTCCAATATTAATAAAATTCATTCGATTTTAAGATATAATTTTGATCCAAATAGTTCTTCAATATTTACTTGAAAATTGTATAATTAGATTAAATTTATTTTAAAATTCAAATTTGTGTGTCTATACATTTTCTTACATAAAGATAAATTAAAAAAAAGTTTTGCTAGCACTTATTTATGGTTTATTCATGGATCCATACAGAAATTCAATTTGAATTATTTCTGGTGCAAACATTTCTAAATACTTCTCATACTCGAAAAAATACTCGACTCAAAATGAAAAATTCCTACTCTCACAGCCCTAATTATTATGTAAACTTTATATTGCTGCTCCACTTTATCCCCCTCCGGCTCGAAAAAATTATATTCCTACGTTCTTGTTTGTTCCCAACCAACATGCAGTCTAGTTTTCACAATGGCCCTCTCTTGACATGTAGAAAAGCTATTAGATCTACTTTCACCTTTTTATATATCAAGTCATGTAATCTGCAGCTGTCACTTTTGATAGATAAAATATCAATAACTATAAAATAATATTAATAAATTAACATTTTATCAATGTTGACCGTAAGTTAGTATTTGATAAAAGTTTATTTCTACCAGAATCCCGCGCTTGTTATATTCCCCGCCTCGTATGTGTGCCACATAGGTTGCCTAACACATCAGGCGTCATGTCGCTTTTTAGCCTTTGCGGTTGCAGGGTCCTAGGACCTAGAGGAACATATCAACTAAATTTTATGTTTTAGTGTTAAGAAAATATAATTTTAAATTAAATAAGCTAATAAACACGTATAAATAAATAATACTTAAATATTTTATCTAAGAATATATATATTTTGTAATTTGGAGTAGCTTTGTCGGCGAGTCGCTTTAGTCCTATAATTAAAAGCTTCGGAAAAATATTAAGAGAAAGTTAAGGGAAAGAGGAAAGTATTTTTGCACGCATTGATGGGGGGAAGGAAGAGATAGCCACGTTGTTTTTATTTATCTTTTTTTTTTCGTCCGGTATTGGCCGATATTATATCGCGTCTCGCAGGAGGTGAGGTTTATTTAAAGTGTATAAAATAAAACTGGGGTGCATGAATCCTTGCGTCGACCCTGGCCTTGGCGGGTGGGGTGGTAAGAAGAGCGAAGGGTGAGTTAAGTTTTATCAAGACGGTGACGCCTTCATTTTATATCCGTGAGCATCTATCGGTTAATAGACTATACTCGAATTGTACGCCCTCCTTGGTTTTGTCACTATAGTGGCACCTTAGTCCAGATAGGAAGTACCGACCTTGAGTATCTGGTCGGCAAGGTCCTGTGTTCGTGTCCCTTCGTGTTGGCCCGGTAGTCGGTCAGCTGATCGATGCTCGCCGCTCAGTCAGTCCACCGCAGTCGGTCCACGGTGCGAGAACTCGCGGTCAAAACTCCGCGTCTGTGTGTTCCGTCTTCTGTCAAATTACGAGCTCTATAGATCGCCATTTCTATCTTTAACACCTTCTTGGGGAAGTAATTACACGCATTGCTATGGCTTATCATATGTTGTGCCTATTATTGTACGTGCTAAGGTAACAAACTGTGAGATAAATATTTGATGGTGTGGGGAAATGGAATTTGTTAAGTTCGGATGGAATTATGACGTGCCATGTTTCGTTTTGAGTTGCGAGAGTAAACATCTTGGAAATAAATCAATAGTTTATGGTTAGATCTCAGATTATATAGATAGGCGTTTACATATTGCCTCAGGCTATCGCTACGAGTGTACAAATAGTCTCAAGTGATATCGCTACGAGTGTACAAATAGTCTCAAGTTATATCGCTACGAGTGTACATGTTGTCTCAGGTTATATTTCTATAAATGTATCTCAGGTTGTATCGCTACAAGTGTACATATTGCCTCAGGCTATCGCTACGAGTGTACAAATAGTCTCGGGCTATAGCGCTACGAATGTATATATATTGTCTCAAATTATATAGTCTCAGGTTACATTTCTAGAAGAGTGTATCAAGTTATATTTCTAGGAATGTCTCAGAAGTGTATGTATGGTATCAGTTTATATCTCTAGGTAGGTGTCTCAGGAGAGTATATATTGTGTCAGGTCATATCGGGTGACCTGGCGGTCTAGGGGTAAGGTGTCAGACTTCTATGCTGGCGGCCGGGATTCAATCCTCGGTCCCGGCACAGATTTATATGATTACCAAACCCTTCCTTCACCTCTGACAAGGCATCTTGTGAATGTGAAGAATGCCAGGCCTCCACCGTGGTTCGGATCCCGCGTTAAACTGTAGGTCCTCCATTTCATCTCACAATCACCCTACCATTACACAAATCACCCTACCATTACACATTAGCGTAAGTGCGTATAACCCGAATGGGTAGTAAGACGCGGTGCTAATAATAATAATAATCAGGTCATATCTCTAGGAGTGTATATAGCCTATGGTATCAGGTCATGTCTCAGGAGTGTATATATGGTATCAGGTCATGTCTCAGGAGTGTATATATGGTATCAGGTCATGTCTCAGGAGTGTATATATTGTATCAGGTCATGTCTCTAGGATAGAATGATGATCACTAAATGGACCCGTATTCGGACGAGGAGAGGGGTAGATCGAACACTAGAAACAAATTTTATGGGAAAAACTGCACCAAGTATTTGACCGAGGCTCAAACTTAATTAGCACACCTGCACCCCGAACTCGAAATTAGGCTCGTTGGTACCGAACAAACTGTGCCCATAGGGACACCTTGGAGCGTTGAATCGAAAGATTCCGGTCACAGAATGCTTACACTGAAAGGAGCAGTCGTAACCTTACCGATTACACTATGCCCCTTTCTTTTAGGCTACACCATAGTGGAACAAAGTGAGGTAATCCTGCTACCTTTCAGGGCGAATGAAGTGTACACATGCTAGAGTGCTTGATTGTTTGCAGCATCGTCCGGGTTCGAACCCAGACACATCTTAATTTAGAGGGTGATTGGTTGAGCATAGTGGTCGGTGAGGCTAGCGGCCCGGGTTTCGAGGGCGGGGCTGTTTCCAGTCCCCGACACGTGGGGAACACGTGTCACCGGGGAACAATGAACACCCTGTACTCCGCGGTACAGTCTGGTGCGGTCGAGAGCGTGGAGCTTCAGGTCCTCCTCGCCGACCGCTTTTCATATATATTGGTTCGAACCCAGCCGGGTTTGATTGATTTTTGTCGAGTGTTAAAATCCTTCTTAGGGGTGAGGGCTGAGGGGTGTTTAGCCCCCATGGCAATAACCTTACTGAGAGGTAGATCGGGGCTCGAATCCCAATCGGGTGTATTGAGGTTTTTTCTAAATAACTCACAACTCTCTTTACGAAAATGAGGGAACAATTCCTCTAAATTCAATGTACCTCATCAACACAACGTAATTAGTACATAAACGTAAAACCCGGACGGTTAGTAGGACTTGGTGACAAAATAAATTACGATAGTTTCCACAATACAAGGACATGCTTTCGGTTTATTTTTATAAGGAATATACACATACTTTCATAAATATACAAATGTATCAGAACACGACTCGCAAGCTAACTTGACACATTGCGTCAAAACCTAAGCATAAACACCCAGATATGGAGCCATGAATCGTAATATATGAATAATAGAGCTAGGAAGATCCTTGTACTATTTTATATTCGTAAATCTACCTGGACACAGGATTTAAACCCTGGACCCTTATCTTAGCGTGCTAAAGCTCTACCATAAAGTTACTAACCAGGATTCGTCTTGCGCCTTGCTATTCATTGATACCTAATCATACCAGCGTTAACTTTTCCCCGATAAACTATTTTAGGCAGTATCAAGGACCGAACCCAGGTCTTCTAAATCTCGTTGAACATAGCAGGTGTGATTATTGCCGTACTGACTTGACAGTGTAGCTGTGAATTGTAATAGATTCCTCGTCAGCTTCGAGATAGAAGTAGGAGGTAAAATCAATGGAGATAATGTCCCCTCACCCCATAGACTAGACTGCAGGGACAGTATTTACCGGTCGTGCATGCAACTCTTCTATGTCGCATCTACCGAGGCGCATGCGCACATCAACTTTACTTTCAAAAACTACAATTTATTTGTTTTCGTCGTTAGTTAAATGAAGATGGGACAGTATCACAAAATTGAAAACATTGGATAAAAGATTGAGATTGAGGTGGGGGTGGAAGGAGCGCGAGTTAAAGTTTAGATTTTTGCAGTTTTTATGACAAAAACTTGTTTTGGGCCAAAATAAATAAAATACAGCTCCAGTAGAGATGTTTGGTTTTATTTTTTATTGTAAATTGAACCGAATCATATATTTTCTCGAATTCGAATTTTAAATTTTCTTTTGAATCTCGAATCTTTAAAAATATACAATTTAAGTTAATGTGAAAATATTTAAGATTGAATTTAAAAAAAAATTGTTAAAGGCTTGGTGCAACCGTCAAACTATTTGTCGTGTCTCTTTCATCCTAAACAGCGATCAAAGAGAAAACTTTTTTAGTAAATAAATTAGGTACCTACCTATCATATTAATACAGCTTTGTCCTTTCTTGTGAGAGTTTTATCATAGGGTTCAAAGAATCTATTGTCCCAGCTCTGTTTTCTACATGGTAGTTCTCGACAGTTCTTGGATATTTGTCATCGTGAGCAATGTGGCATTAGACGAGAAACTTTTTAAATGAAGAGAAAATATACCATTCAGATTCCACAATGCTCATAACAAATATCAAATAACCGTTGAGATTTATATATTATGTTGAAAATCTAAAAAAAACACTTATCTATTGAACTAACATTTTATTTATTTTGGCAAAAAAAATGTGTTTTTTTTGTCATAAATAATGAAAAATTCCTGTACTTTGCTTGCGCTACCTCCTAACACACCTTAATCTAGAGGGTTGGTTGAAATCTAACATTTAGCGCTTTTTTTAAATTAAATTTTCACATTAATAAAGCCAGTTGGAACTAATTTTGTGTATTCTATATTAAACGCTTTACCAAACCCTTCCTTCACCTCTGATAATACATCTTGTGAATGTGGGGAATGCCAGGCCTCCACCATGGTTCGGATTCCACGTTAAACTGTAGGTCCTCCTTCTCACAATCATCCTACCATTACACATTAGCGTGAGTGCATTTAACCCGAACTGGTAGTAAGACGCTGTGCTATTATTAATAATAATAATAATAATACTATATTAAACACTCAAAACTGTAACCGGTAAGAATTAAATGGCGGCGTTGTGCTTTCAATGCTGGACGCGCCATTCCCAACCACATCTAGACTCCCTTTTAAAATATGCTAATAATGGTTTAAAACCTTCACAAGGGGTTTTCTTGCTATACTTAAAAGAATGTATTTATATATGTGACAAGTTCAATACATTTCTGTTGCCAAATATTGATATACCACTCACTATTCAATAATGAAAGGTGTATACTTCATTCACGGTAGGAGTTTACCTCTGAAAGGCCTTTTTTCCTACCAATATCCTACTATATAATAGATTTCTGGTAGGAAAAAAGGCCTTTCAGAGGTAAACTCCTACCGTGAATGAAC
>CABFVX010005915.1:0-13899 GCA_902151425.1 Timema shepardi
AAGGAAGGATTTGGTAATCAGATAAATCTGTGCCGGGACCGAGGATTGAACCCCGGCTGCCAGCACAGAAGTCTGACACCTTACCCCTAGACTACCAGGTCACCCGAGTTTCAATTAATACTAAAGATAGAACTGTTTTTTTTTATTACAACGACCAAAACTAGGCTTAAAACTATTTTAAGTTCCTTATCATTATAATATAAAGCCACAAACCCACCCCGGTGGCGTAGTTGGCTAACGCGCTAGTTTCGTGTTGAGCTCGACTGCTGACAACGGGGGAGATCCGAGGTTCGAATCTCGGTCGGGTGAACCGGGGGGGTGGTTTTTTTCCTTAATTGTTTTCCATTCTCCCTCCACGCAAATGTGGGTTTACTTCTTCTGTATTCAACCTTCCCAATTTCTAAACCATTAGCGTAATTAGTACTTTGGCTTATAACCTGAACGGGTAGTAAGACGCGGTGCTAAATAATAATAATAGTAATAAAAAAATATAAAGCCAGAGTCTGACTCACTCAGTGACAAGGTTTACCCACTTCCAGATGAACTAGAAACTTGAAATTTGGCAAAATTATAGTTTCTAGCCTGTAACCGACGGTAAAATTCTAAAAAAATAAAAATTTTAACCCCCGAAAAAAAATTTCAAAATGTCGGAGCAACTTTAAAGTCGATGCGGACCTTTCATCGGAGGTCTCTTGTGGCTAAACGGTGAGACCTATCAAAAGAAATGCATTGCACCAGAGCTAGATTTTTTACTTTAGGTAAATTTTGTCACATTTTCTACACATTTTTTAATTTTTTGACAGCTAGAATCATAAAATTGTAAAAATAAATCAACGTTCAAAACAACGCTGGAATTACATTAGTTTACACTCACTTAGGGGTTTGGGGGCGGAGCGCAAAGTGAGTTAACGTATAATACTTTATCTAGTGTCTATTTTTTCAGAGTTCCCGGCTATAGATTCAAAGGTCCCGGACTCGATCTCCAGCACTCACATATTTTTCTGTGAAGGAGTCGGTCTTAAATGGGGTCAACTTTTCCTCGTGAGGACAAATTAGGAGTTACTTGAATAAATAAGTGGAATCTCTGGCTTATAAAATTGAGATCAAATGCAAGAGGTCTCATTGTGCTTATCACATGACACCCTCTATCCACAAACGTTGGCACTACCGTCGCTATCGGCGGCGGTCGCTTGGTCGGTATAGGGGCTCACACCATGAAGGTTTTATTGACATGTATTAATATTCTACTTTTACAAATTTTTTAAGTTTCTCAATTTGCAACAAATTTAATTAAAAAAATTGTTTTCTCAATTTTATGAGTAAGCTCAAATGCCAATAAGCTCATGACAGATATTCAAGATATGTTGATATCACTATAGGAATAAAATTAAAACTTTACGTATCTTTTGAAGAAATTAGTATTATATCTATTTTGGGCAAAGAAAGATTGTAATAAAGACTGGAAAATACGAACAATAGCTTTCATTCTTTTCAATTAAACAATATACATAATTATATTAAATCCATGAGGTATCTGTCTGCCCTTACATGGCCCTTTTTTTCCAACGTATCGACAACTTAAAGAGATGAAATTGAGTATGGATGCCATAGAACAGCTTTATGAGAAAAATTTAAAACGGCAGATACAAGATGGCAGCCACCACGTGAAAATTGAGTACTAGATAGCTGAAATTTGATATGGACGCAATGGATCCTTCCATAGTAAGTATTAGGTAAGTGATTTTTATCTTTAAAGACTTATAATGTTTTATTTGACACGAACGAAGTAAAGATATTATTAAAGAGATATGATTTGAAACTATTCATTTTGGCTTAGACGCCATGATGTACATTCGATACTACCTTTCAAACGTTCTAGTGTTGCGAGAAGTATCTTGAGATTTCAAAGATCGTACGGGGTATTTTTTTTAACACCGCACCTTACTCCCCATTAGATGTCTTAAGTACTAATCACGATCATTTTTAGTTATGCGTAAGGTTGAAATCATAGAAAATGCACACGCATTTGCAAAGGAGAGTGTAAAAAACCCTCTAGGAAAAATAACCTTTGGTACACCAAACCAGGTATGAACTTCAATATCCCCATCAATCTTTAAAGTAAGGCTTAGACAATGCGGGCAACAAATATGGGAAGTAAAATTAAATTGTAAGACATAATCGTAAATCTTTCTCATATAGTATATTAAAGTATTTACAAGATTGTAAAAAAACTATTAGTTGTGATTATTTTGTTCTAAAAATACTATAATTCATTCTTATTTATCATATAAAACATTTCCTAGACATACATTTTGAACAAAAAATATTTGAGTCATTTTTAAAAAAATGTTAAAATTTTTGAAAATTAGTCATTAGTAAACTACCCTTAAGCAAAATTTTACTAAAAACAACAACAAATAAACAGTGTTACTTCATAAGTTTCCAGATACATTTAAAACAAAATAATTAGATTCACTTCGAAAAATAAAATATTATTAAAAAAACAGTAACTGCCCGAGTAATCATGATATCAGGCCCAACTCGGCTCGCGCGAGGTTTTGGAGTAAAAGGGAAAGTAAAAGACAAGAAATGTGCGCAGTACATTCGTATTTGAATGATTACTCGACATTTCCCGCAGTGACGATGGGGGACAAAGCGACAAAGTTTCTTGTTAATAACTACAGTATGTCCATGTTATGACAGAATGATGATTTGTGCACAGTACTTATCTGTGAAGACATTCTAAAATGGTCAAAAAACGGACTTTTCAATGCAGTGTTTATCCAAATATCGTTTAATATTTCAAAAATGTTCAGTATTAGGAACTTCTATTGACTCTTTATCTCAATTAATGTTTAATCAGAAATGATCCACGTGCAATGGTGTTGGTGTAAATTCACTATTTCGAACCGACAGTACCCCAAGAGTTGATTGGCGTGCGATGCACGCTCTTAATATGAAAGTAGAACTATACATTACGAATGGATCTTGAATTATGAACATACAGCATCTGACTAACAGATTTGAACCAAATTCACAAAACAATTTTGGGTGTAGCCTTAAATGCAGACATATAATTATGTCTGCCCACATGTCTGTATATATGTCTCACTTCTTCGGTCTTGTCACGTTCTTGTCACACCTAATATCGAACTATTTTAGAGATATAAATTGAAAAATGAGGGCTTTAAAATAAAAATGTGTTGACCTGAAGATGTGCAACCACTATTAAAATTACAACAATTATTACAGGAAATCAAAAATTTCACCCCCACCCCTGAATCATCTCCAGAGCCACTGGGACTGTAGGACCCATCTTCAATCACGGGTGTACCCTTTGAAACCTTACCCGAAAAAAATATCCCCCCCTCCCCTCCAACTCTCTCCCGAATCCCCCTCCATCCACAGACGCATCTCCGAAACCACTGAGGCAATGGTACCCATCTTCAGTCGGGTATATCCCTTTAAATATTATTTAAAAAAATTCTACTCTTTCTCCCCAGGTGCATAAGTTTTCTCAAACACTTTGTCAATATGAATGCCTCTTGTGTATGTTATAAATTTTAAATTTTTAAATAAAGCTTCTTTAAGGCGATTGGAACTTTTCATTTATCATGGAAATGCAAAACCAGGGGAACAACCGGATATTTTCGAGAATTATTATTGTTTTGCAATTTTCTTTTCGGAAACGGTTTGTTCAAAAATACGAGCATGTTGATTAAGTTATACTTTTTATATACACACCTCCTCTATAATTTTTATAGTGATCAAATATCAATAGTTTTGACATTTTTCAATAATAAACTGCCGACTGCACGACAAAAAATAAGAAAATGTAACACCTAATAAACATTGATACGTTATCTTAAAAGAGATGTTGAAAATATTACTATAAAAAAATTCATTCGTTCTCTAGAAAAACAGATATTTACAAACGTATGATTTTTTTTTCTTTTTCGCAAAACAAGTCCGTTATCTAGCACCATATACGGTTTCCATGACCCATCTGTTCCTTGTTGACGCGGTCGGTTATGAAGCCACGCCACGCCTTTCCCCCTCCCGCCCACCATCTTACAAAATAGGTGTTAGAATTGCATCCGACAGGGCCTTAAAACTAAAATTCACGTCTCTTTGTGTTTAAATCATTTGAGAAAAATATTCATTTCCTTTAATTTAGACAAAATCTCTAATTAAAAGAATATTCTTTTTCAATTTTTATTAAGTATTGCGCAATTTTCACACACACACACACATACATATATATATATATATATATATATATTACGTAGGTACTGTTCTTTCATCCTTTCTTTGGTCTGAGCCGAACTTTACATTGTAAAGCGAATCCCAAAGCCTAGTAAATGTCTATTATAGATAACAATCCAGTTCTATTGTTTTGTAGGTAAATGGGTTTTATATTGTCCTTAAGAACACCCCCTCTCTTTTACCTCCTTAGCAATTATTCCTTTCCAATGTCAAGGAGTGTCGTAAGGTCTTCCACCCCTCTGTGCCCCTCCCCCCTCCCAAGCGACCGATGAAGAACAAAGTACAAGAACAAAAGACTGTAGTCAAGACAACCTCCCACCCCTCCTTTTCTCCTCCTTTTTTAGACGACCTGATAGAGGTATTTCCTTTTTTGTTTTTCAAGTCTCAAATTAGTCTCTTTTCATTAACTGTCTTTTTAATAATGCCTGCCTGACCTCTTAAGACTTTCATTGTCGTCGGGGCCATAGAAAGAAAGAGAGAGAGAGAGAAACTGTCACTAAAAAATCTGAGCTACCAAGGAATAAAGTTAAGACACAATTTAATTTATTTTTTCTAGCATTTCCTTAAAATGTGTATTTAAGGCTACAGTGTAGATATTTTTGGGCCTCTACTGAAATAAAATTGAACTCTGTGTAATTGGGGTAAAGTACTCGCCTCAGTACTCGATTCTTGTAAGTTCAAACCCAGCCGAGATCGACGGATTGTTCTCGAGTTATAAAAATCTGTAGCACAACTTCCTTCGGATGGGGAAGTAAAGATGTCGGTCCCCCGTGTCTATTATGACGTGTAAAAGAGCCATTGTAAGGATATTGGTTTGGATCCCTCTAAAATATGTAAAAAATCATGGATGAAGGTAATTTTTTTTAAAGTAACATATGTAGAGTATCCTTTTATGTTTCATCCATGAAGAAACACGCGCTTTTCAGAAATAATGTGAAATGATTACACCATTAAAATATATTTTTTATACAAATTTTTTCTGTTAAAAGAACAACTCCGCAGTATTTATCAAAGGACGACAATGCCCTATACCAATAAGAAGCTAGCCTTCACAACACGTGTCTCCAGGATTCTTTCCATTAGTTTGTTTCTACACTGTAGACGAGGGGACCAAGAGGCAAGGGGTATATCATATATAAGCCACTTGCGCGTATGGTTAAGAGCAGTCGCACACCGTGGCACTCACGAATACACGCACTCTACCACTCAAACATGGAGACGACACAGTAGCAGACATCGCACTCGCAGTCTAACACTTAAACAAACACACACAAGACGAAGCACACAAAGATAAACACCGAATACAATAATGTACGTTAATATCACAAGTGTGCATTGATATCAAGCATTTAATTGGAGTATGTATCAGTAATTAACAGATGTCATTTGAATAAACCGTGTGAAACAACAGCCATCAATAGTTCTCTTTATTTCATTTGATAAATATACCGATTTAATTAGTGCTCAACCACGGAGCTATAGACAACCTATATATTATCACAGCAATATTATATCAGGAAATAATCCGTAGTGTTTTACCATGAAAGGTATGTGAAAATCCTTGTTGCACTCGTTCGCGGGAATTCGATGCGAAAGGCAAATAGTAACTACTACACTTCCTGAACTCCACTATCTCATAAGATTTCTACCAGATGGTGCAGGCAGCACTAACCAGATAAAGGACTGAGATTATGTCCAGCGCAGGATGGATAGAAATCAAACAAACTTTCGGGTTGTTGACTAAAGAAGATGAAATAAAATGTTTCTAATACAGAAGTTTTCCCCCCAGATATTTTAAAACAAGTATTAGTGATTCCATTAGGAAAACCAAACAATGTATATTAAGTACCAAGTTTCCCATGTAGGGCACTTACCTGATATGTACAAAGGGTTCCTCCGCTAAGGCAATCCCTTGTTCACCACGTTCATGGCCCAGGAAAGTTTGTCCACACCACGTGGAATCCGACTCGCTACTGGGTCTGTAACGAGATTGGACCTTTAAAGCCCGTGGCCCTGTTAAGTGCAAGTCTAAAATCTATTTTGTGGGATGATGGGTGTGAGGGTGAGAGGTATGGCGTGGCTTCACAACCGACCAAAGTATCCTTCCGCGCCAACAATAACAGATGGATCACGGAAACCGTAGATGGCACTATCTGCCAGGCAGGTCTTGAGGAAAAAAAATAGTACGTTTGGAAATACCAGTTTTCTCGAGAACGATTGAAATGGTTATGTTGATATTTTCAACATCCCTTCCAAGATAGTTTATCGATGTTTATTAATTGTTATATTTTCTTATTTTTTGTTATGAAGCCGGCAGTTTTCTATTGAAAAATATTAATTTTATCGATATGTGATTACTGTTAAAATCATAAAGGAAGTGTGTATATAAAAAGTATAACTTAATCAACATGTTTCTATTCTTGAACAAACAGTTTCCGAAAATAAAATTACAAAACAATAGACATTCTTGAAGACAACCGTTTGTTGCCATGGCTCTGCATTTCCACGCCAAATGAAAAGGAACAATCAACATCTTAAGGTTGGGCTGTAGGGAACGCGAGAAAAGGTGAGTGCTGCTGCAGTTTTTATAGCAAAACTTTTTTTTTTGTCAAAATAAATCAAGTTTTTCTCCAATAGAGACAAAAAAAAGTTTAATTTTCTTTCTATGTTGATATCAAAAATTGTTGAATATCTTTCATGAGCTTGGCGGCATTAGATGAGAAACTTTTTTAAACGGAGATAATAAGTTGTCATTAAATTTCAGGAGTTCCTTGGACAGATATTCTACAACTGTTGATATCAACATCTGAAGAAAATTAATCTCTCTATTTCTACTGGAGCAATGTTTGATTTATTTTGACCAAAATAACTTGATATAAAAACTGTTGAAACATTGAACATTTCTCGGGTTCCCTGCATTTCCATCTTAATTAATAAACAAATAATAATAGACCGGTTCATGTCAATCAGGTAACAGGAGCGTTAAGTGCTAATGCGGAACTTTCCCACGGTATAACCAAACCGCCACCTACACAAATTAACATGTAAAATATTTAATATCATTTTAATGTATTTATTTTAGATACTTAACGTGTACTTTATTAACAGACTAATTATATCAGAACACGATTTATAAACTAACTTAAGTTTGTTTAGAACAGACACAACCTCCAGCCCTCCAACCGTTATTCATCACTGTTAAAAGAGGAAACCTACATTTCACCAATGATAATATTTCGGCCATGCTTGGAATCGAATCCGGGATCATTAGCTCAGTATAAAGACATGTTACTGACTGAGCGAGGGTGTTTAACTTTAATTAATTAATTCATCAAGTAAGAATAAAACCTTAATTATTTAAAAATATTGTATTAATTAAATAATTTCTTCACACTTGATTAAAACTGAACAAATTAATTAATATAATTGTATTAATTGTAAATAAATTTAATCATTATCTTGGATGTAAAAATATTAATCAATCACATAAGTTGTTAATAAAAAAAATTAAATAATCTATGCAAATCAATTAATAAACTTCATCCCTTTAAAGGAAAAAAAAACAGAGGTAAGAATTACTAGTATTAATTAATGAAAAATTAACACACACATTAAATAATTTAAGATATGTTTTGGGGAGCCTGTCTACTTTCACACAAATATTATTAAGTCATGTGATAATACGATTATTTTTTTTACAAATAATACCCGTACTAATGATATTAACGTTATTCACCTCTGTCATGGTGTGGTTTTTTATTACGACCGGAGCATTATTGAAATTTTACCTGCTTCATTGGCCAAATATTTTAAGGCAGTCTAAGGCAGTCGTGTCGGATTGGCTGACTACAGGGGGATTGGTATTATAATACAGGTCGAATGTACTGAGAATTTTGTTCCTAAATGGTTTTCTACTCTATCCCCGCGCAATTTCGGATACATTTCTTTGAACTCGATATTTCTCATCCCTTGCACATTAACTTAGTTAGTACATGTGCCTACATAACCCGAACGTGTGCTAAGACACGGTACTTAAAAAAAAGAAGAAGAATAGTTCATTAGTTTTATAAATGGTTCTAAGGGGTTGGTCCATGAGCCATAAGGGGCTCGCAGCCACCGAAATATTTGGAAACTATTTTCTAGATAAGCCTTAACCCATATAAAATATTGATATTGTTACCATCCGACAACTTAGCTAGTTATTAGCGTGTCTGTCTAATGAGTTTAAAGTCCCGGTTTTGATTATTGGAATGGCCAAAAAAAAATTAATCATAGTTGAAATGTGGGTTTCCACTCTCACAGCGATGAATTAACGCCCCGGGGTGGGGGCGGACGGAGGTGGGGGAGGGATGTTGCTTGTGTTCTAGATTTAAGTAAACCTTAAACCTCTAAGTCGTGTACTGATATAATAAATCTGTTCAGAAAGTCCACGTTAAACACCTCAAATAAATTAAAGAATATATATATATATATATATCACTACTTAGATACAGAAAAAAAATGAATCTATTTTAGATTTGTCTAAAGCGTAAATTGTTGTCCGTCAAAGACTAGTAATAAAAAGTAAACAAAGAAAATATGAAACGTTCCTTTTTTTTTCTTTTTTTCTTTACGACATAACGACTTGTGATGGGTATACTGTTGGCAGTGCGTCTGGGAATAGTGATACTAGCTTTCCCGGCGTTATTGACCAGAAATCATACCCCGGGAGCTATAAACAGAAGTTTATTCTTTTTTTTTTTTACAACGCGCGGACAGAATCGACAGAAATGGTGGTGAGGATGGGGTAGGGCAGGGGGTGGGGTAGAAATGGGTCGTTTCCGTTCATACTGTAAGCTCAGTAAAGCTATATGATCCGTCCATACGGATGTTCTTATAGACATGAGATTTAATTTAACGTGGAATGTAAAGATACGTAAGCCAAGAACTTTTTTTTTTTTTTTTAGTTTTTATGAGATTTTTTTTTGCCAAAATTAGTAAGAATATTTGCTTTAGCAGATACGTTTATTTTAATTTGGATATCTTAGCTCAGTCGATAGAGTGTCGTTCTACAGAGTTAAGGGTTCAGGGTTTGATTCCCGGAATGACAGAGACATTTTATCATTGGTGAAATATGTATTTACCCTTTTCATAGTGATGAATTAACGGCCGGGGGACAGGATGTTGTGCCTGTCCTCGTCTTAAGATGTATTATAAGAAATATGAAGCTACGACAGACCTAGCAAACCGGCAGAGGAAAATATATGACCCAGGCCACAGGCTGGAAACGGTAATGGATGTAAAGTGAAGTTATATCAACAGTCATTGAATATTTGTCATAAGTAATGATTTTGACTAGAACTTTCTATTAAAACGTGCCTCAACATATTTCTGCTATGCTTATTACCTGTGTATATGTGTGTAGAACATTAAATTAAGGATAAGGACACACGAACGATTTTTCCCGCTGCGTTAAAGTTATTTTTGTCGCTCAGGTTATGAAAACAAGTGGTCGTATACTAGACAAGTACTATATATACATCGCACGACAGAGGTACGTCAGATTCGGCTTCAAGAGTAATGTCACGTCGGAATGCGCCGGGGGTCCATTTTCCAGGCGACATATCTCGTCTTCCTAACTTCCTCGCGCACGACAAAAACCGAGGGACGCTCCTCCACAAAGGTTTGTGCCTCCACGTTCCTCCAATCGCCATTCAAGTGTAACTCAAAGCTACGTTTACTCGAATTGTGATGAGCGTTGTATTTTTCTTAAAAGTAAAATATTCCATACTCAGAATTAGACAGAATGTCATCGATTTTATTGATTGTGAAGTAAAAATTACATACGCTGAAACTTTACCGTCGACAGACTGTAACCAATGACGGTGCGACTACACACATACACAACTCAATGTGGAGTGGCCAGTCGTTTTTTTTACGGTATATTATTATTATCAGTACCGCGTCTTACTACCCGTTCGGGTTATACACACTTACGCTAATGTGTAATGGTAGGGTGATTGTGAGATGAAATGGAGGACCTACAGTTTAACGTGGGATCCGAACCACGGTGGAGGCCTGGCATTCCACACATTCACAAGATGTATTGTCAGAGGTGAAGGAGGGGTTTGGTAGTCAGATAAATCTGTGCCGGGACCGAGGAATGAACCCCGGACCACCCAGCACAGAGATATGACACCTTACTCCTAAACCACCAGATACCCTAACAAACTAGTATGTAAAACATATTTTATTTACTTTTCCATTACTCATTTTATAACAACAAAAAAGAGAGAGAGAGAAAATCCTCTCCCACATCTTATCTACTATATTTTTCTCCCTCTTGCATTCTCTCTTATTCATTTTATTTACTGTCTTACAAATTTTAGCTTATTTTGAGTAGCGTGTTAAAAAAAAAAGTAGTACTATTTTTATCTGCACAATGAACTTGTCCCATAAAAATTCATGACAAGGAAGATAATTTAATGACTTTGTAATGACTAACATAGTCAAAATCTCATTTCATGACGTTTTCGTAACTTTCATACACCCTGTAAATGAATCTATTGAAGCAATTTTATATTTATTTTGTCCCCCCGCCCCCCCATTACCTCCCGCCCTAAAAAAGTATTATACTACTATAAAACCACATGGCTGGCTCACTAGCTCCCTGACATTAATGTTTAACCACTTCCAGATGAGCTAGAAACTTGAAATTTGGAAAACTTGTAGCTTCTAGCCTGTAACCGACGGGAAAATTCCAAAAAAAAAATTTTTTTTAATGTTAACCCCCGAAAAAAATTCAAAATGTCGGAGCAACTTTTAAGTCGGTGTGGACCTTTCTTTGGAGGTCTCTTGTGACTAAACGGTAAGACTTATCAAAAAACTGCTCTGGAATTACATTAGTTTACATCCACTTGCAAAGAAAACTCACTGGGGGCTTGGGGTTGGAGCCCTCAACGAGCAAAGTGAGTTTATTATAAAAACGTAATACTGACCTTAATACAAGTTTTTTTTTCATCCTACCCTAGCGGGCACCCTCTCGATGAAAGTCCCACACGTTTCATTTTCTGGCTGCANTATTGGGGGAATTATTTCCCGGTTATCACCATGTCAGAGAAGTAGGTAGGCCTCAGTGGCGGCTCGTAGCTAAAATTAGTGGGGATGCTGCTCCAGAAAATGTTTAGCTTTTTTTTAATTGTGGAAAAGAAAAAAACATGTATAAAAAAGAAAATTTATTCAGGGACTTGATAAAATCTTAACGAAAAACATTTTTAATTAATTTATCTTAAATTGTTACATTTCAAGCTTGATCTATTCATTTAAAAATGAAATCAATTCTTCTTGTTTTAATTTGCGCAAAAAGTTCAATAATTTACTCCTTGATCTCTGGATGACGATTGAGGAAATTTTTCTCCATTGAAAGTACTGCAAGCGCATTTAGTCTTTCTGTTAAATGAAAGAACTGAAAAAAATGAATCAAATAGAATAGCTGGAAGCAGAATAATAATCTAATTCTACACATTTCTACACTTTATCACATTCAAGAATATGGTAAACAGTTTTTAAGCACAACACACGCTGAATAAAAAAATTAATTTCTTCCACCATCACGCCAGAGCCGGTACTGCGAGAGCATTTGAACTGCCGGTTTTATATAAAAAAATAAGAAAATGTAACAATTAATAAACATCGATACATTATCTTAGAAGGGGGGGTTGAAAATATTAACATAAAAATTTCACTCGTTCTCGAGAAAACTGGTATTTACAAACATATGGTTTTTCCGCAAGACCTGTCCGGTAGCTAGCGCCATATACGGTTTCTATGCTCCATCTGTTCTTGTTGGCGTGGAAGGATACATTGGTCGGTTGTGAAGCCACACCACGCCTTTCACCCTTCCACCCACCATCCCACAAAATAAGTTTTAGACTTTCACGTGACAGGGCCAAGGGCCTTAAGAGTATAATCACTTGTGTTTTTATCATTTCTTACTACTCTCTCAGATTATACGCGTGTGTACTGATAACGCTAATGTGCTGAGGATTAAGAAGTTTAAATTTATAGGAAGTATATCTACATTTCCTTGGAGAGAAAGCTATAAACAATTTTAGGAATAAGTAAACTTAATAAACCCAAAAAGATTTGAACCCCAATCCCTTCGTTCATTAGCAGTATAGTCTTTAGCGAGAGTGACGCCTTATTTTAGAATATACTTTATTTGTGTTTCACAATATAAAATAGCAACATTGATTAAGATTGCCAGTTTTTTTTCAAATTTGAATAAAGAACATTTGCCAAAGGCGCGGTAAAAACATGTTTTTTTTATACTTTTATACTTGTGTCATAACCCTGAAAAATGTTAGGAAGATTGTTTTTATTTACATAACTTGCTTGGACGTACGTACTTAAAAGCCCTGGCTTAGCAAATATGATATAACAAGTTAGAAACATTAAAGGGGAATACTGACTACTCATAACAATATTTGTTATAGTTGGCCGGAAAGGGGCCAGAGCGGGATAAGTATTTTATTTGTTTACATTCCATTATTATCAGAGGCAGATTCGCTGCCCGACGCCGGACCATAGCAGACGATATATTCGGGTCATCAGTAGTATTGGTCGATCCTATGGTGCCGATATCGAGTTACATAGGGGGTCGCCATTCATGTCAGTCATTCCATCAATCTAAGTTTTCACGACTAAACCAGTTATTCCACGAGCGCAAGCTTCTTATATTTCATTTATATTTTATTTAACATCGCATTTTGTGTTATCTCTTAGTATTTCTATTAAACCAAAATTCATAGCCCTAAGTATTATTTCGAACACACGCAACTTACCTTGCATGTGACCTAGCCCCTCCCGCAAGCTGTCTTGACAGATCCAGCCAACTGGAAGGGGAGGGGGGGAGGATCACGACATTTGTAGTATGTAACTGTCTTTATTGAATGTTCATAATATTAGTGTAAACCTTTTTATGAGGGCTCCAGCATGTGATTTCTCTAGTTCACGGGCTTCTTTGTTCAAATTCTGGAAACCCCTACCCAAAACCCAAACGACCAACGAAGTGGGCCGATTTGTATAAATATACAGATATCCCGGATGAGGGGTAAGACGAGGTTCACACACAAAAATAAAGAACTTATCAAGGGTATAATCACTTAAAATCACCCTAAAACTGAATTTTTTTAAATAGTACTTTGTTATATTTTAAACCTAATGATATCGAGTTCATATTTATAACGATTCTTGACATTTAAGGGGTATGAGGGTGTTTTTTTTTAGAGAGGTGTTGAAGGGGTTGGCGTGTCAACTTAAACCGTGTCAGACCCATGTAAAAAAAAAAAGAAGAGAGAGTCACTTTAAAACAACCCTTCAAGTCGAATTATCACACAAGAGAAGCTTCCACTATACAGATTAGCAGAGTGTTTCCTACCCCCCACCCTCCCTCGCCCCCAGTCAAAGTTGTCTATCTCGCCGCCAGGGGTTTATTATTATGACGTCATAGGGTGAGGGTATGATCTCAGTTCTCGTGTTGCCTCGGTGTTAACGTGATTGTATTACAAGCTAGATGTCACTACTTCGAACACCGCCCCTACCGAAACACCCCCCTCCTACATCTTGTCCGTTGGGAACTGCCCCGTCCATTAG
>CABFVX010005916.1:6875-45387 GCA_902151425.1 Timema shepardi
TTTTTTATTTTTTAAAACCCCCCCCCCCCAACCCCCCCCCCCCCATATTTTCAAAATTTTAGTTGAAAATTTCAAATAAGTTTTATACTTTTCTATTTATCTGGGACGGCTCAAATATTTTTCCTGATACATTTTAATTTTCTACCACAACAAAAATTATTAATTTTGTAGGGTTTGTAAATCTCCATCGCCCCTTTCCCTCCCTCACAGCCCCAACTCACCTATCTTTGTTCTGAAATTATGGTTGTTCATGATTTTTTAGTTATTTTTAGGTTCTCACTAAACATCTAGGTAAATATAACAATTTTCTACAAAATGGTAATTTTTAAAATCTTGATGATGGGGAGATCGGGTTTTAAAACTGGGTCGGATGTAGTGAGGGAAGGTTTTTTACTCTCCATCCATGTAAATACTTGTAAAATTCCTTTATATTCTAGTCTTCCTCATTCCTAGCCCATTAGCGTAATTAGTACTTAGCCTAAGCGTATAGCCTGAATAAGTATTAAGGAATAGTGCTTGGACAGACCAAAAAATCTCACAGTCCTTATATATAAACTATTTCATTTACAAACAATGAACCTTGATGAACTGTATCAGTTCCTTGAGAGACAGTGCAACATAATTGCAACTAAATACTGCTAAACTAAGTAAATTAGAAAACTGAACATTTCAATTTCACAATAGTTTTATTTAGAAGACATTAGAAGCATTAAAATGTACAAGTTTTACAATTAGGTAGAAAATGATAGAATTTTAAATCTCTTCTCAAGACAAATAAACTTGAGGGATTACTTGATTACTTGTGGCTACCTGGGCAACACAGTGGCCAGGCATGAGGTTGTAGAATTTCTAAAAAGGAGAATATTTTGAGAATTAGTTAGAGCAAAATATAGAACAAATTTATAGTATAACATTTACACAGTCTCACTTGACAAGGTTGAGTGTTACTAAATTTGTTGGATAGTTGACTGGTGAATCCTGCTGGATGATGGCTAAGGGCCAGGAGTCATTAAAGTACTATGGCCGGACATGTTCCCTTACGGTACTACCAATGCATTCAATAGTACATTAACCTAATTTTGAAATACCACAAAATTTAAGAACCTATTTACAGGTCAAAACAAAATAGTATTATTTGCGCGGACCCCACTATGACTATAGGTCAATATCCACGGGTTGCGCACCCAAACTAATATTTTCAATGAACATTTGACAGTATAGTCAAATCTCTATGAATAATAACTGCACTGCGTAACGCAAAAGAAAGAAACAGACTTCCTGGCGAAAACCATCAATAACAAAGCACTGATGCACATGACGTTTAGGGTGTCATGAATTACTTTTCTTTTCCAAGATTTATAGGAACTTGTGAGTTAGTGTACATTTACCACACTAAAATTCACATTTTCCAAGCCAGAGGCTTTGACGTTAGGACAGTGTCCAAAAATACAATAATGCACTCAGCATTTGACTTTATGAGTCATTAAAATCTGACTTGTCCATCAGACAGAAAGGCGAAATATTGCCAAGGTACTTCTAGCATAATGAAGTTAGCTAGTTCTGAACATGATACAAGATCTAATAAAATGAAACATTTCTCTTGCTAAAGTAAAGGACTTCCGAATGACTATTTACATTATATCTAATAAAAATAAAGTATCTTCTGACTACATGCTAGGGACTAAACGACCCTTGCTGGATACAGATACCCTAGCTGAGGTGTCCTGGTATCCAGCTCGTTGACTCCGACGATTCATCCTGCAACGACGATGCTATGGCGGCGATTCCGACGACCCAGACCCCATGATCCTTCTTGGTAGTTTTCACCGGCAGAGCTTCGTTCTAGTACCTAGGCTGTGAAAAGGCGTTGTGCATAAATGAGCTCATGGTGCTTCCCTTATATAGTGACAATCAGACACGAACATGAAAAAGGAGATAAAGGAGAATGAATTACGAAGCAGAGGTAGAATAAGGGAGAATAAACGAGGAAGGGAGAGAGAACACATTGGAACTGACGAGCTTCCTCTGTTGACCACCAGAGGCGCAGATGCGCATGGTATCGCTGCGTCGACTTCCATTTTGATCCCTTCTTCTCTACTGAGAGAGCAAGAGTTGCTCCACGTGGAGCCGCCATTATAGACAATTCTGTTTTTAGAAGTGAGTTAAAGATATCTGCAGGCATCTGCCCTTGGGTGAGTTTATACACATATATCCTATATCAAAATGCATCAGTATTAATTTAGTTATTTGATTTTCACTGTTTTTTTTACGAAAAGAAATAATATAGATGTATATTTTTTAAATTATCTTAACGGCCGCATGGTCGGCTGTAAGTTTTGTATCTGACCCCTTTTTATAACTAGGGCACACATTCACAAATCTTATTCATAACTTTAATAACATTAGTCCTCTTTTGTGATATTTAGAACAGCAATTATCAAAATATAATTAATTTTTTGACTAATCCACGTGTTTGAACGTAGGCCAATACGCAGTTTTTTGTATGAGAGTATAACTTTGAGGTAGTTTATCTTCAATATATCGATATAGCTCCAACGTTGCACCCAATTACACGAATAGTGATAAATAGTTAATTTTTTCCTTGTAGGTGTTCAATCAATCTGATTGACACGCTACAACAGTTCATCCTTTGCGTCGAAAGTCACATATCTAGTAGCTAGATCAGCCTGCTTGAAGCAGTTCTAAATAGTGGCCATTACCAAACTCCTCCTTGCATTGTCGGCAAAAGCTGTAAAGCAAAGTAAGTTGTCGGTCTTTGTTTGCTCCAACTGGGATATGAAGCTTAAGCCGTAAAGTGGGGTGCATTGGCTGTCTGCACTCAGCCTTTCGTCCTCTTCTCAATCCGTAAGTTCATTTGCTCTATGTGCTACCAAAATAAGAACTCTGATAGAGAAACAGTTTTTCATCTCTAGAATTACATGTTTCCTTTAGCATTTTAGTTTTTATGTTCAATAAAATTGAAATTGATGGTTCATAATAAACGAAATGTTTAACATATTGACCCTATTTAAGTGTATGAGTACTAGAACAAATTAACAAGGAAAACTGCCTGCTTTGGAGACCACATGGTCTAAGGCGTAATTCTCGTGTTGGACTAGACTGCCGATGTTGTGTTACATACTTACATGAATATGTATAATTACCTGTAATCTAATTATTATAAATACTTTTTTGTATTTTAAAAGTAGTGTGTACACAAGTTTCGAATCACTTGAAAAATAAACATTTGTTTATAGTGTAACGTGTTAAATGTCCCGTTAAGACTCACACTCAAAATACCATATATATAATTAGCACGATAAATACAAGAACTAATAAATTCTAATAATGTGTGGCAGGTATTAACTCACGGTAAAGTTATATTGATGGAAACTCTCAAACTTGAGGAAAGTGCCCCAGCTGACTGTTCCTGAAAGTTCAACCAAAGAACATCTTACTCGCTGGCCACACTTCGATGAAATGACAGTTTCTTTTCTGTGTTGTGCTCAGCACTGTCTACTAGCTCTAGTTGTCTTTCTGCTCAATTCTGCAAACTCACCCCCCACCCCTTTTCCTGATGGATGCCCTTCCCGAATACGTCAGTCCTTCTTGTATATAACAGCCATCCCCCGCTTCACATTGTGGCTACATGCTACACAGAAATGTCGTGGGCGTTAGCTGCTCTAAGATTAATCAAAGGCCCGGACGCGACGGTATCAATAACGCGGTCCTCAGAAAGCTGCCCTTGGAGGCGATTAACTTCCTCGCGGAATTATTCAACGCCACCCTGTTCCTGAGTCCCTTCCCCAAGCTATGGAAGCACGCCAACGTCCTCCGCTTTCACAAACCGAGTAAGAACCCGGCCCTAGCATAATATTACTGATCGATCAGCTTGCTCGACTGTCTGGGAAAATTGTTCGATAGACTACTACTGACAAGACTTAGTCGATATGTTCGCGAGGTGGGCATCTTGGTGGATGAGCAGTTCGGCTTTCAGGCGGGACACGCTACGTCTCACCAACTCGTCCAGCTCGTGAAGCAGGTCACGAGGAACTTCAATATCAACAGGCTGGTGCTATCTTTCTCGAAATGGAAATGGCTTTCGACTGTGTTTGGTACGAGGGTCTCCTTTTCAAACTTATCTCTCTGAACCTCCCCTTCTACCAAGTTAAGGTTGTACAATCTTATCCATCCCACCGCACCTTCTCCACTACCTTTGGGAACGCCACCTCCCAAGTCGGAAGCATCCGGGCTGGAGTGCCACAGGGTTCCCTCGTTGGCCCGGT
This sequence comes from Timema shepardi, assembly GCA_902151425.1. Lineage (NCBI taxonomy): Eukaryota > Metazoa > Arthropoda > Insecta > Phasmatodea > Timematidae > Timema > Timema shepardi. The sequence continues at coordinate 11,162 of CABFVX010005916.1, forward strand.
GCTCTTCAGTCTGTATGTGAACGACATTCCAAAATCCCCAGACACCAAGATGGCACTGTATGCAGACGACACGGCTCTAGTAGCAGAGTCGTGGCGAGGGAATCTGGTGGAGAGTCGACTACAGACGCACCTGACGCAGTTGGAGGGGTGGCTGACCACCTGGAGGACCAGTATTAACGTGGAGAAGAGCACAGCAGTGCTCTTCTCTGGAAAAGAAGTTTCTACAAACTGAACCCACTCCGGTTGTAACGAGAGACTCAAGAAGGCGAGGAAAAGGCTGGGAATCCTAGGCCCACTGATTAATAGGCGTAGCGCCCTGTCTACAAGGAAAGAACTGACACTGTATAAGCAGTTGATCAGACTGATCCTCGAATATGAGTGTCCCACTTGGGGACACCTGGTGGACACGTATATGAGGATGCAGGCGTTCCAGACCATGTGTCTGAGGGCCATTGTTGACGCACCTTGGTATGTCCGTAATGAGACTCTGCATCGCGACCTGGATATGCCTACCATCAAGGACCACTCCCGGAAGCTGGCGCATTCCTTTTATGACTATCTTCCCAGTGCCACCAATCCTCTTATCCAGGAGATGGGAATTACGTCATCGTTCCTGGAGGGTGCTATCGACATCCCAAAGCCCTGCTCGGATAAGCGAGATGTGTCAACAGTGGTTTGAGAGGCTCTCCCCCCGCCCTCCATAGAGTAGTGTCTCCGCTCGTAACTCTAAACATCCGTATTCGGTTCCCCAACATATTTCCTGTTTTCCCACATTAGAGTCTGAAACCACACGGTGTGACCAATTGGTCGGTACGTGTTGGAACTTTCTCTCGTGCTCCCCTTTAGGGTGCATTAGAACATGCTATTGTGATTGTGATTGTGATCACATTGTGTATTCAAATGTTACCGTCTACGTCACACCTTGATGTCTGATTGAGAGGTGTGCCACTAGACGGCACCTTGGTCACTCTGAGGAGAGGTGGTGGGGTGGAGTATGGGACAGTGAAGTCAGGGTAGAGGTACGAGATGGACGATGAGAAACGAGGCAATGATTGCACTGTGCAAAGTGTTAAAATATTAGGCCAGATAAGTGGATTCGAGTGTACCTGCCCATACTAGTTTAAAATAAATCATTGGTGAATTATGACGGAGCTTGCTTTTATTTGTTTGATTTCCAAGTGAAACGTTACCCAGTCACGTAAATAAGGAATAAGACGTGTTCGGAAATGACGCATTGGTACTCGTGATATCTGGAGAAACGTACCCAGTGGTAGTAAAAGGGTACAAAATGTAACGATTAGTCGGAGGAACAACCTGGAAGTGAAGCAAGGATCAGCGATTCAAGCAACTGGTGATCACGATGTGTGAGGCATCAGTATCTCCTCCTCGCCTTAGATGTAGCTACGTCTGTCACTATGAGTATTTGAAATAGTAATCTTTGTTATAGTTCTTACTCTTTGTTTCTATGTCCATACGACATAGTTTTGTATGTCAGAGTTTCTTACTTATTTTTCTATGGCCACAAGGCATAATTTAGATTGTTAGTGTTCTTGCTCTTTGTTTCTAAGTCCATATGACATAGTTTTGTAGATCAGAATTTATGAATTGTTTTTCTATGCCCATCAGGCATAGTTTAGTATGTTAGAGATCTCGCTTTATTTTTCTATGTTCTTCGGACATAGTCGTAAATACCTGGGCAATAGTCAAACGCCCTATACTGTATAACCATGCTCCAGCTAACTCAATGCTTAGGATCATATTATGGTGGAAATCAGGTTATCTTTCGCTTTGTTCCATTACCTAGTTGGGTATTTGACTGATACCAGTTTCTAAAATGTATAATGATACACCTTTATTTGGTGATCAACCTGTAGGGGTGCTACTAGTGTAAAGTAGTAGCCCACGGGCACAGACAACTCTCTGTGCCCACGGGGTATTAGTTATTTTGAATGTTAAATATACCATTGATTGACCAGACAGTACTAATGAGGAATAGACCGGCCATTGTATATTAATAGCTAAGATTCCCGGTAGTTCGTCATAAACTATTTGTAAGCCTATAGTTCCTCTCCTAGGAGCGTATTCTTTGTATCTCATAATTCACTATGGGATTAATTCATGCTACCGAGCTCATTTAACTACCAACGTTGTAGCTCTTTAAACTAGGACTTTCTAGAATTTGGTATCGTTAGCTGTTATTCTTGTAAATGCCTTTCAGGTCTAAGTCTAGTAGTTGCTAGGCTAGATAGTTATATGTCGTTGCTTAACCTTAAATAAATATTTGCTTCCTATTTAAATTGCCGTTGTGTTGAGGCAGACGCACCTTCGTAGCGAATGTGTGTTAGTTCTACTTTACCCTCCCATTAGTAATATAGACTCTACCAATAACTTTGTCAAAGGTAAATGATTTAAATACTCTTAATAAACAAAGGACTGTCTTCTGTAAAATCAAGTTAAACCATATGTAATTCTATCAACTTGTTTAAATGTAAATAAACTTATTTGTTAAACTTTTATACCTCTCTCTTGATTAAATGTGTTTGTAAATGTATTCGTCATTTATTCTATTAAATAGGAAAAGTGGTGATACAGTAGTATATACATCAAATATATTTAATTTTCCTTGCGTAAGATATATTTTTCATGATTTATCAATTATTTTATATTGGTAAAGTATTTAATGTATAATATTAAATTAAAACCACAACCGTACTTTTATTTAATAAGTATATATTTGTTAATAATGCCGTGTTTTTTTGTTGTTTTTTTTGGGCTAGTTATTAAAATTGTTTTTGAAATATTATGAATAGCTTGGTGCTTGTGACGACTTTATGATATCACTTATTTTGTATTTGTAAAATATTTCATATACATTTGATATTCACAACATAAAGTTCGTTGTAAATATACTTTTTTCTAAGTGTAAGTTTTTTTTTTCCTAAGGTTCCTATGAAGTACTAATTTTTATTTAGTGCTGTTTGGGGCGGTATATATTGCGGATGTACTTGTTGAACCATTTTACATTTATAACTTTTTTGGGGGGGAGGGGGAATTAAAACGTATTATGTCATTATTCTTTGGTTTTTAGTTGATTTGACGATCAAGTAAGGAAAAAAGTATATGTTCAATAGGAGAATATAACATTAGTCACATAGTTTAAGACAGAATATTTGAAGAAGAAAAAATGTGTGTATATTTATTTTAAAATAATATATATTGCCTGTGCATTAACGGTTAACTGGACGTCTGAACGTCCAAGCAAGATTTCAGTGCAATCGGAACTGTTACGCTTACGTTAAAGAGTAACGTATATATAATAGGTTATATCATTTATAATCATAATAGTTTTCTACTTTATATAATGTCTTATTAACCTGTATACTTACATAAACAACTCACTACCATATCTAAAAAAGCGTTACATATATTTTTGAATTAAAACCATTTTCACGAAGCCCCAACATGGTTCTGAAGAAGAATGGAGGCTAATTTTGTCTGACGTGCTAACATGAGTGACGTATCAGTCTCATAATATACTGAATTGTTTGAGGAGGTTAAGGCACCCATCTAAGCTGGTTGTACTCGGGATGGTTACCAAAATAAAGTTTATAGCTGTGGTTTTTCCAACCTTTCTCGATTACGAAAGGACCGGGCCCCGTATGTACCCCACAGCGTTTCAAATTCCGTCGGAAGTACTCAGCTCTGCAGTTGTAGGCTAACATCTCTACCACTTTATTAGTTTTTTTAAGTACGTCACCTTTTATAATACGTATTTAATTTACGATGATAGGGTAGGGAAGAAGAAGGTTAAATAGAGAGAAAATGTATCATCACTGCCATGAAGCAAGAGAGGAAAATGTACTAAGTAAATAACACTCTCATAACACCTATAGTGGCATTGCATATCATAATAATTGTTCACTTTATGATGCAAACATAAAATTGGACACATTGGTACAGTTTTTATGGTGTAGAAAGTAGGATATAGTGCCACTCTGAAAAAGTTCTTTTACATCCGCCATGTTGAAAAAATGGCACCTGAAAACAGTTTTTTAATTATCCTTTAGGCCAATCATTATATAAAAATATTTGTTTTGATAAAAAAAAAACATAGATTTTATTGTAATCCTAACCGTTTTCATACAATATTGCAGTGAAATATCAAGAGTGTGATTATAGCAGTGAGTTTGTGGAGTTTTCCTTCAGTTTCTTCTGTACAAACTTATAATACTTCTCTTTTATCCTCTCTTTCAGATTATAATAAGATATAGTGCAAACAATAAGAATGGACTAAAAAAACTTTAGTAGTTAACTCATGAAAATATCCGTAATACGTGTAGGGTGGAGACAAATTTGGATCTATGTATAAACTGCCAAACAAATGATGAGCATCCTACTACACGTCCTGGGAACACAAACCGTAAAAACACTGGGGCAGCATACTAGACAGCAGCTAGAGATATAGAAAAATGTAGTAAGCTTGATCACCTGCCTTTAATTGTTTTACGTCTGGATGATGGAGACGGTGTTGCAGAAACACTTGTAAAGCGAACGGCTACGTGGCATAAGGCATGCAGAGACATGTACTGTAGTATAAAATTACAAAGACTTATCAAAATATGGGAAAAAATAACTTCTGAAATTAGTTGCCAATCAATTAAGATGGACAACAATAAAATAACCAGGTCAAACACGTATTCAGACATTACAAAACATAATTACGTGTATTTCTTCTGTAATCAGCTGGATGATCCAGCTGATCTTCGCAAGGCCGATCCAGCTGATCTTCGCAAGGCCAGAACAATAGAGCTAGATGTGCATGTTAGAGAAGCAGATATATTAACACAAGACAGTAATATATTAGCTTAGCTCAGTTCTGGAGATAAGGTAGCTTTAGAAGAAAAGTACCACAAGAAATGCCTTTCAAAACTGTATAATGAAGGAAGGAATATTTGAAGTGATGGATGTGGTAACCGGAGTGAAGAAAATACAGTGCACAGCTTTGTGTTTGCAGGGCTGATGTTTTTCATTACTTTCAAATGACTCGAGATGTAGCACCCGTATTTAAGCTGTCCGACCTTTGTAAAATATATTATTCACGTGTTGTTAAATTGGTTTTTCTTTCAGAAAGTAAAGTTAACTCAACAAGATTGAAGGAGAAATTGATAGCTCATATTCCCGGACTTTAAGTTCACCTAAAGGACGAGGTATTGTTTTAGCATTCAGTGAAGACATTGGTAAAGCCAATGAAAAATCAGTTTCAAATGACAGGTATCCCATGGTTATTCAAAGGGGACAAACAGCAGCTTAGATTAGAAAAAAATATTTTCACAACTGACTATGAGCTTCTTGGGACAATGGAACCTAGCAATCAAAGTTATTTTGTTCCAAGTATCCTAGTTTAACAAATACGCATGATACTAGAGGGTCAACCCATAAAGAATCAATCTTAAATTCGTATAATCTAGCAGCTCTAACAATTTCTCAGCTGATAAATATATGATAGTCGAAAATATGCGTTCAGTGTGCAAGAAGATAAACACGTAAGGCTTAGCCAAAAACACGTAATTAAACTATCATTGATAAATGATTTTATCCTGGCCTTAGTATTTAGTACGACATAGTTATTACTTTGACATCTATTCTAGCTAATGTTGTCATTGATGTGTACACAACAAGAAACTTGGAAGAGTTTTGATAACGTGACAGAAGCTTTACTTCAAATTAATTGTAAGCTTAAGGTTTCTCCAGAGGTGTTTAAAACCATCAAAGAGTTGTGATATTAATCTATGATAAAACAAGCACACACCATGACATTACTTAGAGAGGACAACCTCTTTTTACAGAGACCACCGTAATTGATGCCTCCCACAAAAGAAGCCCTTGATCACCATCTACAGTGGTTGGCATTTCAGGGAGCTTTTATATGGTGCCAGTGTTTGGTTTCAAACCCCCATTTTCCAGATCCTGAGTATGGGGATGGCAACTAGAAGATGAATTTTCTCAGCCGCTTTGTACCAGTTCTCCCCAAGCTTCCTCAGTCAGTAACGAAATGATTTCCTCCCAATGTTAATGTTGTTTGTAGCAGCAAATGTTCATGTGGTCATCCAGATCCTAAATGTACTAGTTTGTGCTCATGCAATGGACAGTACTATTAATCTGACAGTGATTGAGCCTTTTCAGTATTTGGTTTTGTAAATTACCTTAATGCATAATTTATCGTAGGTACGTTTTCTTTTATTATATAATACTATTATTTTAATTTATAGTATGAATAATAATACATCTCTTAGTTCTGAAAAGATTAAGTAATACTAAGTGTATAACATACAAATAAAATGAACATAATTTAGCAAACTCAACTGGTAGTGTTCTGATTCGTTGGATGAAAACGATCAACGTTACCAAAAGAGTGTGTGAAACTATTTTATGGAGAATTTTATCCTCGTTAACTTTAATAATGACAAATATTTTGATATAATGATTATTCTCCAAGATAATTGCAAAAAACCTCATTTTAGTGCCATTTTACCAATATGGCAGCTGAAAAAATTTGATACAGAGCAGCACTACATATAATTTTACTCGACTTAAAAATATAACAATAAGCCTAATTTCATGCTTGCATCATAAAGTTAACGATTCCTTCAAATAAATTAGCTAAGCAACTCCAATACTAGTCTGGAAACCTCTTCACCGGCAAACAAGAATAGAAAATCCCGACATCTAGTCCACGTGTCCACCGATGTGGGTGACCAGTGAGTGAAACGTAATAGTTAAAGCCCAATTTTGCTTTCTTCACACTTCTCGATTCAATAATTTAAAATAAATGATAAGACACAATTGGAACATTTTTCTCATATACTGTATAATGGCTTGGAACAAAAGTTTCAAAAACAGAATTTCAGAACTACCATTAAGTAAGTTTTCCTCAACAACAAAAAACAAGCATATAATCTTGTTAATCAAAATAAATAGTCTTCATATATACATATTTCAAACAATATTGTCCAAATATTTTTAAAAATATCAAGGTTTCAAAAATAAGTTATTTTAAATCCACCCATATATTATTTCTATTTTATAAACATAAAAACCGATTCCTATTTATCATGAAAACAATTCCCATATAATCAATATTGAACTAGGTCATCAAAACCAGTTTCAAAAAATTATATATATATATATATATATATATATATATATTTTTTTTTAATGGGGAAACTATCTTTAAACTAATTTAGCTTGTAAAAATAAACATACATTATTTGTCATATAAAATAAGCCATGTTAGCAAAATTTTTAAAAATCCAATAGTTAGTAAACTATTAAAACTCTCCTTATTTTAAAATATTCTATTGTGACTTTAATATTATCCTCAACAGCGCTATGTGATGTTTGGAAGAAGGAGCTCTAACATCTACATTATGTTATATGGGGAGTAGGGGAGTAGTGGCTACAGCACAGTGCTATTTAACATAGATATTAGCCCTACATCCTAACGTCGAAAAATAATAAAATATTATTATAGTAGAATTCTTTAAAATTATTTATAATCGGGATATAAAATGTATTCTAAGTAATATTAAATTGTAGTTTCTCTTTTAGTGTCACAAACGCTTTCCTGTGAAATAATATTCACTCTTGATGTGAAAATCTACGTAACATGTGTTGTAGGGGAAAGGGAGGGTTAATAAACGTAATAAAAATATGCTACGTCGTGGTTTATGGATGACCCCTAGCCTCTGTTACGTAACATTTATACCAAGAGTGAATGTTAATTTTTCATAGGAAAGCTTTTGCGACACTAAAATAATAATAATTATTATTAGCGGCACGTCTTACTACCCGTTCGGGTTACACGTACTTACGCTAATGTGTAATGTTAGGGTGATTGCGAGATGAAATGGAGGACCTACAGCTTAACGTAGGATCCGAACCACGGTGGAAGCCTGGCAACCCACACATTCACAAGTTGTGATTAATACACGTCTTGTCAGAGGTAAAGGAAGGGTTTGGCAATCAGATAAATCTGTGTCGGAACCAACACAGAAGTTTGGCACCTTACCCCTAGACCTCCAGGTCACCTGTGACACCAAAAGAAAGGACTTTTTGATTTAATACTTCTCAGAATCAGAAGTTATCATGCAGGTTTACCAACGTTGAATATATGAACAGAAATATTATTTTTTCGACATTGGAATGTAAGCATAAGATCTGTGTTACGTAGCCCCGTGGTGTTTTCTCACCCCATGTAACATAATGTATGCATTTGAACACCCCTCCCCCTTCTCCAACTTCCCTATCATCAGCGTTAGGCTGCGGTCACTTTGGATGCAAGCTTGCGCAAGTAAACTGTATGCGCAAGCGTGCGCAAGCTTGCACGAAGAAATAAAATTTGAGTAAATCCATCTAAACCCATGGTGGTGCGCCCGAGCTGGTCACACTGAGTGCCAACTGGATGCATTTCTTCATGCACGCGTGCTGTATCGACGTGAGAGTAAGGCTGCGGTCACTTTGGATGCACGCTTGCGCAAGCGTGTGCAAGAAGCTTGCGCGTCTACTAAGTGGTCACATTGGCTGCAACTAGGTGCAAGTAATCACTTCCAGCGAGCTATCGAGATGGAGTCATCGGAAGAAGAAGAATTTGTGATGGAAAATGGTGTGTTGAAATTTTTAATGATGGATGAAGAGCCATTTAGGGACGAACGGGTTAACGATTATTTTAAGAATAGAGAGAAAGATGGAGAATATAGCGAGTTCTAAAAACTGAAATTCAGTGTATTCTAGCTAATGTAGACGTGATTCTGAAATGTCTGTGTTTGTTGCATAAAATTGTTATTGATAGATAAGGCAGTGCAGAAGTGGATAGTTATGTTGCACAAAACCAAACACAGCTCCTTCGAGACTACCGGCCAAATGATGACTTGCGTAGATACAATAGAGCTACTGAAAAGGCAATTAAAATCGGAGATGCTTTTAAACATTACTTCAATACCAAATAACCCAAACATTGTTCAAACTTTCATAGGCTAACTACTAGTAATGAAGCATAACTATTAAGTAGGTAATTATATTATTTTGGTCCACCGTTTTTCAAATATATCATTACTTACTTGGAATATCCAATATGGTTCCTATCCCCGCCCCCAGTTTATTTATAATGTATCTGTTGCTATGGTTCTTAGAAGAGGCATCCCAGATGGTCCTTCTTGCTTCAACGCATGCTATTAGCATATATATTTCCTTCGTAAACACAAACACAAACGCCCAAGAACAAAACTATCACCTCTTGAAAATAAGGGAAATATAATAACTCTCACGTCGATACAGCAAGCGTGCATGAAGAAACAAATTTATTTGATCCGCGGCAAGCTTGTACAAGCTTGCGCATCCAAGTTCGCACTCAATGTGACCAGCTCGAGCACGCGACCACTGGTTTAGATGGATTTACTCGAATTTTGTTTCTTCATGCAAGCTTTCGCACGCTCGCGCATACAATTTACTTGCGCAAGCTTGCATCCAAAGTGACCGCAGCCTTATTTTATTTCCCTTGTGTTTTCAAGAGGTGATAGTTTTGTCCTTGTGTGTTTGTGCTTACGACGGAAATGGATATGCTAATAACATGCGTTGAAGCAAGAAGGACCGTCTGGGATGCCTCTTCTAAGAACCATAGCAACAGAGACATTATAAAGAAACTGTGAGCGGAGATAGGAACTATAATGGATATTCCAAGTATGTAATGATATATTTGAAAAACTGTGAAAAAACTTTATTTCAACTTAATTATTATTGTTTTAACCATCACAAAAATCACAAAATAATATAATTACTTACTGAATAGTTATGCTTCATTATTAGTAGTTAGCATATGAAAGTTTGAACAATGTTTGGGTTATTTGGTATTGAAGTAGTGTTTAAAAGCATCTCCGATTTTAATTGCCTTTTCAGTAGCTCTATTGTATCCACGCAAGTCATCATTTGGCCGGTAGTCTCGAAGGAGCTGTGTTTGGTTTTGTGCAACATAACTATCCATTTCTGCACTGCCTTTTCTATCAATATTAATGTTATGCAACAAACACACACATTTCAGAATCACGTCTACATTAGCCATTATACACTGAATTTCAGTTTTTAGAACTTGCTATATTCTCCATCATCATCTCTATTCTTAAAATAATCGTTAACCCATTCATTCGTCCCTAAATGGCTCTTAATCCATCATTAAACATTTCAACACACCATTTTCCAACACAAATTCTTCTTCGTCTGATGACGCCATCTTGACAGCTCACTGGAAGTGATTACTTGCACCCAGTTGCAACCAATGTGACCGCAGCCTTACTTGGTACAGTATATGGATAACTCAGAAGATTTCTGAATAAGGGTATACAATACAAGGTTTTATAAGTGGAGGGGGTCCAATATAAAATTGTTATGTACCTTAAGCCAATAAAAGTTGTTCCTTCATATATACTCGCCCCCCTCGACCACCACCCTTGTTTTTGATATATCGTCAAGGTTACATCCTCCTATACTTTTTATCAGAGGACAAGATGAGTGTAGCTGCAGAAAAGCTCACGTGACCATTAACAACCAAGCAAGTGGCGACGTTTGATGAAACAGTTTGACCCTTGTCAAGTGGTCCCAATGAGAACGCGAGGGTCAACTGGTCCCAAGTCGGTGCACGTGCGCGCGGTCAGTTCACGAGCATCACGTCATAATGGCGGCCAACATCGCCACGATTGAGGAATGCGCGCCACTCCGCCTTGCTCTATGGACTGGACTAACTAAACTAGGATTGTAGTAGGGAGGGAGTTTTATAAAATGCAAACACATTAATTTGAGGTAAACATTAAAATAATAATAAAAATAAAGTAAAATGTTTTCACAGATCTACTATATTTTAAAAGTGACAGTTATAGATCACAGTATCTGACATATAAACATATCTTTTTAGCCTTTTTAGCCCTAAAAAAAAAGTCCCAATCGACGTAAATTGGACTGTACATCTTGGGGGAGCCTACTAACCTGTTGAGCGATTCTAGTTTTGGATAGTTTGAAACACACAACGATTTTTGTACTTTCCATTTACCTTGAATGGTACCAAGCTTAACTTGCTTGATTACACAATGGTTTATCTTATAGTAATCAAGCATATTATTCCTGTAACAAAAACATAATTCCGTGGCTAGTCTACGTTACTAGTCTTTTCTGAATTTAAAGTAACCAATTATGAACCGATGTGGTAGGAAGTAAATCCTGAAAGATAATTTTCCCTACCAAAATTATAATATGTATTTATTATTTTATTTATTATTTAGCACCACGTATTACTAGCCATTCGGGTTATACGCTTTAAGTACTAACTACGCTAATGGACTAGAAATTAGGAAGGTTGAATTATAGGAAGTGAACCTGAATTTTTGTGGAGGGAGAGTGGAAAACCATTTAGGAGAAACCACCCTCAGTTCACCCGGCCGAGATTCGTACCTTGATCTCCGTTTCCTCAGCAGTCGAGCTCAACACGACTAGCGCGTTAGCCAACTACACCAACGAGGCGAGTTATAATATGTAGTAGGATCTCGGAAGGGCTAAGCTTTAAGAACAGACTTCCTTTTAAAATCAGAGTCCTACGTTTCGTTCTTCTCTGTTTTATATCTAACAAGCTAGATGACCCTGCTCTTCTAAGTTTTTAAAACTACATGTTTTGAAATACTCTAACGTAGTTGTAGTATACTTAACGCCTAACTAAACTTTCTTCGTCAAGAGCCTGGATTGAGATTGGAGGGCGCTTTAGCCTCTCCTAAAATGGTGTAGTGACGCACCTGTGATTATGGATAGTATTGATCATGATGTACTCTTGTATCTAGAGAATAAATATTAGTTGAATCTGTAAATATATTGGTAATTTAGTCATTGCGAGGGAGATTAAAGTAAGTTTATTCTAGCCAGATTATGTCATACAAATATACGCACGCATCTCAGAGACTCGTGAAAATTGATCAAACGATGTTGATCTTTCCCAAGTCATATTTTTCCCCGGGGAGCCCACGCACCGTAATTGTATTTATGAATGGACTAACGTGAGTCATCCACTGCCATCTACACACCGCCCCCTCCCATTCAAGAATACAACTTTCACTGCCATAGACATAGTGGAGACGATACTTCATGGACAGGGGATAGTGATCCTCATTGAGGCTGGGTGAACTGTTAGCACACCTGCCTAACACTCACAAACAGATGCACATAGCTACCAACAAACACTTCAAGGACAAAATTAGTAAATACTTTATTCCTGTTTACTTAGATTAGTTAAGGTGGAATGAAAAGGAACCAAAGTTAAGGATATGTTTGCAGTTTTTGTTATAAAAAGACACAGGCAAAAATAGGTAGATTACTTCCAGTTCACCTTAAACGAAGCTATTTAAAAGGATGACTCATACCTTAAGAGTATAAGGTACTACAGCAACATCTTAACTTTTTAATATGGACGTTGATAATGGAATTTAATTGTGTTAAAATAGAAGAATAATCAAAGATAACATAAAATCCCCAAAGTTGTGTATCTATTTTGCCTCCAGATGAGTCGGGATATATTTGTTGAACGTCACCAACATTTTTCTTGAACTAGATAATGATTAATGTATCTTGCAAATCTTGTTGGTGTTCTAAATTAACAATAACAAAAATACAAAATATAGGATAACGTGAATGTATTTTTCTTTCTAATACATTCACTTATTGATTTACTTGTATGGACTGAAGGAAAGGAAATGCTGTTGTCTGTTGCTGTCTATTCGTCGAGAAATAAGTTGGAAAATAGTCGTGCATTGGATTTACCTATTTCTAGCTCAGCACTTGCTAAATTATTACAGTACTAACATTAAGTATAATCTGGAATGACTGTACAAAAAACTGTATTGACACCAGTTGTAGAACGAACTACGACCCACTGTTTACATTGGGTAACTTTCAGTTTAGATGATATAACTGTTTAAAATACAACCGTAGACAGGTAACACATACGTCAGGGATATACAATCACAACTGGCAATCTTAACCCTTTTAATGCCACGCCTATTCCAGAATTTGTGCACGAAGAGTGCCAGAGGCCTGTTAGGTTGTGTGTGCGAAGAATGCCACAGCTATTTCCTCATTTTTGCAAGGATTTGCAAGAAAATTCGCCAAACCCTTATTTATGAAGATATTGTTTTGATTTTTCTGTCATTATAATCCGTACGCACTGTTATTTAATAATAATAAATTAATACAATTTAATTAAAATTATTTTTTTACAAATCTAATGCTAACATATTTTTAAAGAATATAAATACATTTCAATATTATTTTGCTGTAGTGCATTTAGTTTTATACAAGAAAATAAAGTTTAGAATATATATGATTATAAATAGGAATTACTGGAATTTTTATTTAATATCCTACATTATATATTTTTGGGCCGTTATTGCTTACCTTACAGCAAAATTTATTATATTGCTTACCTCATGAATACATATTTAGGTCTACACATAATTAATACATTTTCAAAAAACCTTCTATAATTAATAATTTAATATTTAAAAAAACATTATATAGATCTATAAATTCACTTTACCTATTTACTTAAAATGATAAATAAATCTTTTCATTCACATAACATGAAAATCTAAATAGTATATTTTTCTAAACTCAGAACAATTTAACCCGTACATTTGAAAACCGTTTACAAAACTATTTACATCAGTATGAATGCGAGCCACACTTATGTTTTTCCAAGCAGCTCGTATGTAAATTTGCGTTGCACTTAGCACATTGAGTAGATGACCATTGTAAATATACTAAACTACCAGTTACAATAACAAATATTTACGGTAGATTTTTCTTACTACCCTTATATAAAATAATAGAGGGAAATGTTCTCTTTCCAGTTATATATGGCACTACTACACTATCTATCAGATAGCGCGAGAACCAGCTCAAATCTGGAGATCAGTTCTGCTACTTAGCGATAGTAGGCGGAGCCGATCAGATTGGCTCTTGGCTCTAAAAGGGTTAAAATAATAGGGGACTGGGTAGATAAGCTAATGTTTTAAACTTTGAACTACACGTGTGTGAAACGTGATGACCAACACTACCAAACGAAATTAGAAACTCTGAAAACTCTAAAAATTTCAAAGGGAATAGTTTAATATTTGAATTCTTTGTACCGAGATTATCTCTCTTATGTGGACGCATTGTTGAATTAAACACCATAAGAAATTGTTTACATTTACTATATACAAAACAAAATTAAATAAACCAATAAAAGTAAAACCATAAAATAGCTCAAAAAGTAACTAAGACGCAAATACAAGCGAGATAACAGTGGCTCACTTGCATCAAATGAGTTACAATCAAGTAAAACTAGTTCAATCCTCACCCTTGTATATATACTACAATGCATGGTGGTTGAATGAGACACTATCACCGGGTCTGCTGTTAATCAAATTTACTAATGCTAAAAAATTACAATCAAATCTTTTTTTAATACATCCGCCTCCTATGAAATTAAATTATCTAAAAATGTCACTGAAAAAAGAATCTTTTTATTGTTTGTTTGAATTCAGTATGATTTGATAACAAATCAGCTAACCCAATATTTGATAGATCTCTGTATATATGTAATAGGTTCGAGAAGCCCTACTCAGCCCCCATAATCGACAACAAAGGTCGAAGCTGCCACTGTGGACAATCTACTGGTACATTTTCATTTCCAGACAAGACCCGGTATTCGTAAAAATAGTGTGTTGTCATCTCAAGTAGATTGAGCCCCACAATCGGCAAGTTAAATAATAATAATAATATGAAATAATTTGTCCAAATTTTACAAAAATAAATAATTTAAAAGGTCTATCTAAGAAACAAAAATAGAGTAATTTAAAAGAAACGCTATAGTGAGTGCCCTAGCACACCAGACCAAAATGCAATTTTGGCCTAGAGCTAATGGTTTTTCTATATTTTTTCCTTAAGTTTATCCTTCTCATGTAGTGTTCACATTTTCTATGGCAGGTCACAAGAACTTGTCATATTTGTTTTAATGGACCTGTTTTATAGCCAAATATCCTTCCTGACACTAGCACCGACATTTGTCTGGGGAAATAAAGTGGATTCTAGGAATGAGGGTGAAAGAGTCTACCAACTTTGGTGGAAAGATACATTCACATACCGTCCAGGGATCTCTTACTTGCATAATAGATATGGGACAGATGGATTTATTTCCTCTCCAAAGGAGGTTGTGCTACGAATTTTTGTCGTTCAATAAAAATCCGTTGGCTTCGACCGGGCTTGAACCGACGAACATTCAGTACTGAGGTGAGCACTTCACCTCAAGATCAACGAAGTTGATGGCTTAGTTCGAAAAAGTAAGCAAAAATATTATCCCCAGCGCTAACGCTTTCAACACAATCGGCAACTTTACTTTAAATGCTATACAAGAATGAAACCGTTTCGATACCAATAATTTATGCGCATACGAAGAATCGCAAAGAAATACAACATATCTCATCCAGCCCTTTCTCACTGGTCGAAGGATATACCATAATATTTTGTACTAGTGTCAAGAAGCCGCGACGTATACTGCTTACGCCCATTTTTTTTCGACACTTCGCTCGCTGATGAGATAATATAATATAACTACCCTTGTCCCTAAAAAATAATGAGTATAACATAAGGAGTGATGTCTTGATTGAGTTTACCGCAACAAAAACACAATCGTATGTCGAGACAGATTTATAGTTTTATAATTAGTAGAGGTTTATTAAATATATTGGCTATTGGCAAGTTAAAAGACCTTAACTATAGGACAAACTTAAAGAATAGGACTTAAACATTTCAACTAGTGAAAGAGAACCTCACTTTTCCAAATTAATACTATACATTTACTGCAGATACGCGAGTGTATGTGCACACGTCTCACCATATAGATCCTCACATAACTTATACTGAAGAGATATACATATATATTACACCGAATGTATGTATATATATCACCAAGTCTTACTAACCGTTCGGGTTACACGCATAGTATGCATAGTATTATGTACTAATTATGCCGTTTGTTTAATGATGAGAAATATTTAATTTAGAGGAAGTGTACCTGCATTTGGGTGGAGATATTGAGAAACCATTGATAAAAACCCATCGTCAGTACACCCGACCTGGATTTTAACCCCTCTCTTTCCGTCATCAACAGCACAACCTATTGCGGGAGTTACGTCTTGGACCATTCGATTACCGAAGCGGGTCCCTCGGTCCGTTAAAAATTTTAACATATTTCTATAAATATATAAACTTCCCTGCTTAACTAAATGACTTCTATAAAGGGGAGATTCACTAAGATAGAAATTGAATACCCTCTAGTGATATGGCTGGGCCAATGAGTCGGCCAACCACTTAATTGTACGTCTATGATCGTTCGTTACTTCTGACATTTCCAAACGGGCTTGAGGAATGATATGTCCTGGTGTGAAGACAAATGACAGTGACGTCATAGAGACCCACACGATGTATTGTTCCAAGTAAAAGGGGGCGTGGCACTCTTCACCACGCCAAGCGAGGCAGATGTGGCGGCTATAATGTCGGTATTTCATCACCTCATAAACAACGAGCAGTTCAATTAGAAATAGTAAGTGAATCTTTTCTAGTTTGGCCAGTTCAATAAACATGATCATTTTATAAAATACATTTTAGTGCCAGGATATTTATAGGAAATTATTTGGTCCATGAGAGGGTTGGAGATAATAGAGTGTGTAGGAGACCCAATAATGACGAGTTACATACATTGTATCCATCAGCAAACATTCTTAGGTTAGTCAAATGTTGCAAGCCACGCTGAGCAGGGCATGCAGCGTCAATGGAATAAGCTAGAACCACGCTCAAGGTATTGACTGACCAGCCTATTAGGAAGAATCCGGTGAAAAGATCTAGACGCAAATGAGAGGATAACATTAGAATGGACCTAAAAGAAATATGGCATAATGAGGTAGACTGGATATAGCCAACTTAAGATAAGGATAGGGTCTAATAGGTGTATTGGATATAACTAGTTGAAGATAGAGATAGGTTATAGGGAGGTGTACAGTATAGATCTAGCTCAAGATAGGGATAGGTTATAGGGAGGTATACATGATAGATCTAGCTTAAGATGGGGATAGGGCATAGTGAGGTGTAATGGATAGAACTAGCTCAAGATAAGGATAGGTTGTAATAAGATGGACTGGATAGAACTAGTTCAAGATAGGGATAGGATATGGGGAGGTATACTGGATAGAAATAGCTTATGATATTTTTTGCTTATTTTCAGTTTTAAAAAGTTAAATAAATGAAACTATCTAAAGCTGGTTTGATGCAGGTAAACTAGCTACTTGTCATGTCAAGATTAAACTTTTTTCTTCATTTAAAAAGGTTTTTAGATAATGCTACTATGTCCATGACATATATTCAACAACTGTTGATATCACCATGTGAAGACAATTAAACTCTATGTTTGTATATGAGCAATATTTGATTTATTTTGACCAAATAAATGTTTTGCTATAAAAGCTGCAACCAACACTGACCTGAAAATACTCCCCTCTTTACCCCCCTTCTTTTCACAAAATTGTCACCAACAACACAAATTGTTTCTATTTTAGAAACAAAACTTTTATTTAGCTTAGACTGACTGTACAACTGGGCAGACTTTCATTTCTCAGTACTCCCCTTCTTGACTAATGTTTAATGATACTCAAAGTTAAATACATCTTCCTAAGCTCTTATCCTAAAGAGTAAATGGGAAAACACTACAGAATGGGACAATAATCATTTCTCAAGAATATGAGTTCATTAGTACCTACTGCTAAGTGCTCATTGAACCCATTAGTGCTTACTACTAAGTACTCAATGGACTCAATAGTGCTCTCTGCTAAATGATCATTAAACTCATTAGTGCATACTGTTAAGTGCTTATTGAACTAAATAGTGTGTATTGATAAGTGCTCATTGAACTAAATAGTGCTTATTGATAAGTGCTCATTGAATTAAATAGTGGTGGTCTAGGGGTAAGGTGTCGGACTTCTGTGCTGGGGGTCCAGGGTTCAATCCCCGGTCCCGGCACAGATTTATCTGATTACCAAACCCTTCCTTCACCTCTGACAAGACATGTGGGGAATGCCAGGCCTCCACCATGGTTCAGATTCCACGTTAAACTGTAGATCCTCCATTTCATCTCATAATCACCCTACCAATACACATTAGCGTAAGTGCGTATAACCCGAACGGTTAGTAAGACGCGGTGCAATAATAATAATAATAATAACTAAATAGTGATTACTGATAAGAGCTCATTGAACTAAATATTAATTACTACCAACTGTTCATTGAACTCATTAGTGCTTACTGCTAAGTGTTCAATGAACTCAAAAGTGCTTATACAGCTAAGTGCTCTTTGAACTCAATAATGGTTATACAGCTAAGTGTTCAATGAACTCATTAGTGCTTACTGCTAATTACTCATTGAACTCATTAGTGCCTACTGTTAAGTTTGCATTGGAATAATTAGTGCTAGGTGATAATTGAACTCATTAGTGCTTACTGATAAGTGTTCATTTAACCCATTAGTGCTTATTGCTATGTGTTCATTGACCCTATTAGTGCTTACTGCTATGTGTTCATTGACCCTATTAGTGCTTACTGCTATGTGTTCATTGATCCTATTAGTGCTTACTGCTATGTGTTTATTGATCTTATTAGTGCTTACTGCCAAGTGCGCATTGACACTTCTACAATCTTTTTGGAAAATAAATATATCCAATCCTTACCAAAAATTCACGAGAAAAGGGAAAATTTGATCTACAAAATAAAATTAAGCTTCAGAAAGAAGGGCATACAATGCAATTATGAATGATTTATTATAAAAAGTTAGAGCCTTTAAGAACCGATAAAAACCTTTAGTAACTGAAAGTTATATATAGATTCCAGTTCTGATTCTTAGTCAATTTAAGTACCACGGGTACTACATGCAGATAAAACTAAGAGGGCTGGGTTCAAACTTGAGTCAGGGTCGACTCTAGAGTTAATTACTTAAGGATGGCTTACTAAACCAATGTTTCGTTCAACTTCACAACATGAGCCAAGGAGTGGCGTTGTGAGTGGGTGGCAATTGGGGGTGGGGGGGGGGCGGGTTAGGCGTGGCATTGAGATACACCTTTTTCAACTTGTTACGTTACTCTACTATATAGATGCATGCAATGTATTTTTATTACCACGAAGCTGATCTTTTGAAGCTAGAACTAATTTTTATCTAAGATGTTTGCTGAATGTTGACGAGTTATCTTACGAACACATAATTATATATTATAATGAGGCTAGTAGAACAAAGCTTGGAGCTGAGAGTGAAAGGATTCACAGCAATTTGTTGCTTGTTGACAATTTGATTACTGTTCACCACAGACATCAGGTGGAAAATGCTAATCATGATCAAGTGTAATTTTATATCATGAGCTGTCGCACCTTGGCTTTGTTTTGAGGTTCATAAGACATGACGTCTTCGGTGAAAGTGCTGTCCACTTCCTTCTCGTCCAGATATGGCAATACACACTCTTTGCTTTATCTTTATTTGGTGCGTTTCAACCACCACGCTTGCCCTAAATGAAACTTGCAGGCAATACTGTGTAAATCTGCCCCAGTTGCATGAGCTAATGAGTGAATAGCAATTTCACAAGTGATGACTGCTTGACGGGGCTCAGAAATACGTTTGTGACACACAAGTTTTTAACTTCTTTGAATAAGAACTTACATGTTCCCTCGCCTTGGTCTGACAGAATAGCATAATCAAAAAGATTATTGTGATAAACTGATAATTTCTTAAACCCTATAGTGTAAATAACTGCATGTAGTTAAGGCAATATGTGAACTGTGTCATCAATGAACTACATCTCTACTCCACATAGAACTTCCAAGTTTCTTTTGCAAGAATAAATTGCGATACCATTACCAACATTAATATATAAGAAATAAGAATCACATTTGTTAGTTTTTATGTCTTTGAGTTCAAGTGCGGCTATCAACTCTTGATTAGTTTGAGGAATCTTTAAGGGAGATTATGAAGCTCATGGGACGCATGGGACGTGTATATTTTAGGTGGGTTCTTGCCATATCTGTCGTCGTAGTGTCTTCAAAATCGTATCTAAGTAAACCAGTCTCGCTTCTGATTATTTTGTTTAGTGGATCGGTAGTAATTTACGCACTGTATTTCTTTGGTTGCACGCGTTACTCTAAATAACCCTCGCTTGCTCTTTAATCACGTGGTTAGGGCGTTCGTCCAGATTAATAATAACAGTGTAGTCCACAGAATTGGTTTGAGACTTTTACTTGCGCTGCCTCTTGATAGACGGCCATGTGAGGCTCCCAATTTTTGGAGTATGAGCCACGTGACACATAGTTGCTGGCCTCTGACATTTAACATTTCAGTTTTACATGCATTATTATTTATTAATGACCTCGTGAAAAATTTTGACCGAAAGCTCACCTATTCCAAGTTCTATCTCTCTCATCACTAGTGTAAGATGCTGATAGGTTGGACGCATGCAAACAGATAGATATATGTTAAGCCATAATAATGCTAACTTTCATTGTGTATATTATAGCTTGGAAAAAAATTTCAAAAATTGATTTTCAGTAAATTACTCTTACAGGAAATTCAGTAAACTACTCTTACAGATAAATAAGTACACTACGCTTATAGATAATTCAGTAAGCTACCCCTGCAGAAAGTTCAGTAAAATATCTTTACAACAACAACAATAATTTTTTTTTACATGTCAAACACTCCTCATATATAATTTTTAAACAAAATCGTAAAGCCATTTTCAAAAAATTTGTAAAATAAATTAGGACAGTGTTGAAAAATCAAATTTTTTGGGGTCGGGGGCTATATAAAAAGTAAAGAATTGTTATTAAAAAAACCTCAAAAATGTTTACGATAAAATCATACTTTCTCACCTGATTAGGTGGCCGCGTGGGTTAACGTGCTACTCAGCCAGTAGACCAGACTGCCGATGACGTGGAGATCAAGGTTTGAATCTCGGTCGAGTGTACCGAGGAATGTTTTATAAAATTGTTTTTCACTCTCCCTCCACGGCAAATGCAGGTACATTTCCTCTGAATATAACATTCCTAGTCCTTAAAACCATTAACTTAATTAGTACATAGGCGTATAGCCCGAGTAGGAAACGGTGCTAAAAGAAACCTAAGTTATGAGAGAGTAAAACGGGACATATGTGTATTTCCCAGTGCTACATTGTGATGATTGACACCCACCGTTTTAAAATGGCACGTGACGATATAATGGATGAAAGTCCGGTGGGTATTCTGCTCCTCTAAGAAGAGATGGACTATGTGTGTGTTGAAGTCTGTTTCCTGTTAGCGAGGCCTCAGCAGACAGATGTTAGGGCAGTGTCTTTCAGGGCGGAGACATGTCCACACCAACACTTAGAGGCATGATACACCAGAAGGATCCGTACACAGAAAGTTGATACGTACACGGAACATTTTCTTGGAATGTTTCCAAATACTTGAATGAAATCGAGAAGTCGCAAGTTTTAAAGTTTCCCTTGAGATTGTTAAGCACCGCATCTTACTACCTGTTCAAATTATATGCACATGTACTAATAACGCTAGTAGAGTTAGGGATAAGGCGGGTTTAATTTAAAGGAAGTGTACTTGCATCTGCGTAGAGGTACAACAACGCAGCAACACAGATTCCACCTAATAGCGCCACCGTTCGTGTGCTTACATTTGCATCTTAAATTTTGGTAAATTTGAGTTATTTTATGATTTTGCGAATCAATTATTTTAATTTAGTTTTTTTATTTGTTAGTAAATCAAATCTTTTTTTTTAATGCAACAATGCCTGCGTGTAAACGATACAACTGTTAAGTGTTCTTGCTTTTGTGTGTTAAATGTAGACATGCTTTCAGAAATTGTATGTTGTTACTTGTGAATTAGGCTTATTTACTTTGATTTCTTGGTAGGCCTGATAAACCCACAACCCTATTTTGTTTGGCATGCTAGGGTGCTT
This sequence comes from Timema shepardi, assembly GCA_902151425.1. Taxonomy (NCBI): domain Eukaryota; kingdom Metazoa; phylum Arthropoda; class Insecta; order Phasmatodea; family Timematidae; genus Timema; species Timema shepardi. The sequence continues at coordinate 33,264 of CABFVX010005916.1, forward strand.
ACTATGGAGTACTACTTACAATTAACTTCATATTTATTTCTTAGATAGTAAGCTATACATATAAAACTCGGAGATATGTCTGAACAATTGATTTTTTTTGTAGTATGAATGATAATAATACCAAATATTAAATTTTTATTCTAATTGTTTGTTTGTTTTCAATAAGCTCAAAAATTACTCATCGGATCAATATTTGACTTCTTCTGTTATGCTCCTTACTTTTCAGAGAACCATAGTAAGCTATATACCATCACAATAGTTCATCAGCGAGCGAGGTAATGTTGAAAACACCTGATGTAAGCAGTGAACATTCGTCGTGGCTGGTATTGCAGGCACATAAGATGGCACGTGATATGAGCTAGGTAAGGGAGAGGGGGAGGGGGTTTGGGGGCACATCCGTGTTTCTACGTGAATATTCGTACGAACATAAAGCACTGCTCTAGAATATGTTTAATTCGTTTCTATCATTTGAAGTAGTCGACTGTGTTGATGTATTGTTTAATTCAAGTGAAGTTAGTTTAAAATGTATCAACATATCACGTTATCTTTCTAGTGGACCTCCTGTAAGAAAATGATCTTTTCTCGCCCCTGTCTCCAATAAAAAAAATTAAGTGCGATTCCAGGTATCTTCTCCCCCTAAAGTATCGACTAAAGCACTTGGTGGTTGAATGTGTCACTAACGTCAGGTCTGCTCAATGTTATAGTTAAAGCCTTAAACGAATACATTCCTTTCCTCTATGGTCCAATTATATGAAAATTCTAAAGACAATCTCAACTATTTAGATTGTATAGAAAAAGTGGTTAGTTCCTAGGGTTAAACATTTTTTGAAATTTCTAAGTGTAACATTTGAGCCAGTTAATATGGTAGTGTATTCTGTGGTAGAATATTTTAGTATATAGTTTGTTATTACACGACCATTTTTATTATTTATAATAGACCTACATGATGGAGAAAGAAAGGTATAATATATCGCAAAGAGTTGATATTGTAAAGAAAACCAATATTATATTTGATATTTACAAAAAAAAATTAAATAATTCAACTTTAAATCACAAACTGTTGGATATCTTGTACAAAGTTTAAACAAGTAATTAATCAATATTTAAAATTTAAATGTTGTCAAAATGAATGACTTATTATTTAATAAACTATTATCTTAATTCATGTCTTCAAATTATTTTTCCATTTAGGAAAACTCATACTCAAGTGTAATTGGCAGGGATTCGAACCTCGACCTCTCCATATCTTGCAAACTAAGTTAAATGAGCTTGGTATTAAGACAAACTCGTCCACCATCTTTAATAGTTACTTATTAAAACAAAGTTGTATAAATTATAAAATAAACTATATATATTTCCTTAAAGGCAAACATATGTATAAGTGGAAAACGAGCCATCGGCTATGCAATTTGTATACTGTATTTAGAATCGGTATTCAAACAAAGACTTAGGAATTGTTGGCACTATCTTCGTCAATACACTTATTTGTATCGACGCAATATCTGAAACTGTATGATATATATTAGAGATGTGTTTATTGAAGATTGAATAAATATGGCATACATAGACCTATGTTTCTTTTAAAATATTAATTTAATTTTTTTTGTGTTATTTAAAGGAAGTTCTAACTGGAAGGATAGTTTGACAAACACTCACTAGAGAACGTGGGATTCATATCAAAACGTGTACTGAAGGAGGCGTAGGGAGGGGGGGGGGGTCACAGTTCTATTTTCCAATAAATGGTACTTTTCATTACAAACAAACATCATCACATGTCCTTAGGTTTAATGTTTATGATGCTGATAGCATGTGCTAGCATAAATTATCCTCCATTTTATTATATAATGTTATATATTTACTGTAAATATTGCTGGCACTAGTCATGCTCCACTTTGTTATATTATGTTAGAATGCTGGATCGATGATGCCACTATCACCCAAATAACATTTTTGCCTATTTAGAGATATTTTTCTGTCCTAAATACGCATATTTAGATATTTGTAGGTGAAAATTGATATGAACTCGATTAATAAATATTCTAAATTCAATCAAAGCCCTTCTTTAACCCCACCTACTGACTAACACTCCTCCCCCCGTTACACACAAGCGCGCGGGCATGTGTTGGGTCTTTTTAGTGTATCACGCCTCAAGACGTGATTGTGTTTGATTGCCCGCGCACGAACAAACTTATAACAGTTGACTAGCGATGGGCGTCATCTAACTGGGCCGAGGGGCAGTGGTTACTTACCAGTGGGAAGAAACAACTTATTTAAATTTCAAATTTATCCACCCCCCACCTCCTCAATATTTTGGAGCCCCACTAGTTGAAAGTTTAGAGACATTGTGGGAGACACCGTTTGAAAAGTTACATCTGAGAGGCAACGTTTAAAGCTGGGTGGGGGGAGAGGGAAAATGAGCTGTATTTTCCTGTCAAGAAAAAATCACCAAAATATTTTGATTAAATTTGTTTTGAGTGGAGTGATCAGAAGGGCATACCAAATAAATGGTACAACACAATCGTACAAACTCTCTCATGTAGAGAGAGTTCATCAAGCTTGTCAAGAGAATTACAAAATTAAGTTATTTGTTAACTGTACTTAAATGATTTATATTTATAAAGAAAAGATCATCATGAAATTTTTTAACAGATATAAAACTATTCATTTTCTAGAATAAATTGATAGGGAAGAAAAAGTTTTATTTTCGTGCTCGCTAACGCATTAGTTAATAATTAATGTAAATGCCACATTTATTAAATATTAGATTAAAATTAATATAATTAATATATATATATATATAACTATTCATTTTCTAGAATAAATTGATATGGAAGAAAAAGTTTTATTTTCGTGCTCGCTAACGCATTAGTTAATAATTAATGTAAATGCCACATTTATTAAATATTAGATTAAAATTAATATAATTAATAACAGTTCTACATTAAAACTATTCTTTAATAATTGAAGATAGACATTATTTTGTAATGTCAATGATTGAAGAAAGAATTCCCTTTTGCGTGTTTTCGACACTCTTTGATCACAACTTAAAAGTTTTTGACTAACATTTTCAACCATCAGTCACGTTTCCGACAAAAATCAGTTTATGCAGTATTTATCTTCAGGTACGCTGTCCTCTCCCCAATTCAACCTTTCTTATCTAATCCCGCCCTCTCATCCTTCTTTCTTTGTCAACAAATTTGCAGAGTGTAAGTGGAATTACCATTCTCATAGTTTCAAGCTGAAAGGTTTGGTTTTTTCCTAATCTCAAGGACTTATCCCTTCCATCACTCTCCCCAGACTCCACTAATACTTCCTTTATAAATATCTTGTCTTGGATCTACCCAAATTTGTTGATGACCAATACACAGAATAACTAAATATTTTTGTATACGTACTTAAACACCAAAATGGTGGAATTGAAATAATTTCCTCGAGGTCCAATATATAAGAAAACCAGTACCACCCCTCGCTATAGCTTTAAGTTGATATCACAAACTTAACTGATATTTTGTCTTAAGCTATGTACACACTGGACGATTATCGGCCGACGCGACTCGCTAGACAAATTTCTCGATTGAGTCAAGCCGCCGACTTTTCCAAGAAAAAAGTCTCCACCGATTGTGCCTGTCCATATAGAGCAGCAACATTCACCGCCGGCATCTATTAAAAATTCTTCCAGTGATTGAAATTGTGGTGGATCCCTTAACCACTGCTGGCATCGCAGCCGCTTTTATTGTAATTAAAAAAACGCGCAAAAACGTAAAAGGCGATGGGGTAAAAAGTAGTTGTTAAAAAGGGGGTGAATCAAGGGACGAATTTAATGTCCGAATTATTATTAAACGATGGAAGCTCGTTTAAAAACTTTCTCCGAATGACTAAATCGGATTTTGAAGAGTTGCTTACTAAGGTAGCACCTATAATTACCAAAAGATGTACTAATTTTAGGGACCCCATCTTTCCAGAAGTGAGATTAGCAGTGACTCTCAGGTATTTGGCTAGTGGAGATTCATACACAAGCCTGATGTATCTCTTCAAAATATCGAAGCAGTACATATCGCAATCAGTGCNCAGAAGTGAGATTAGCAGTGACTCTCAGGTATTTGGCTAGTGGAGATTCATACACAAGCCTGATGTATCTCTTCAAAATATCGAAGCAGTACATATCGCAATCAGTGCCTAAAGTCTGTGAAGCCATCATGGATGTTCTTCATAAATATTGTGAGATAAGTTTTATGATTAAATAAGATAATTAATTACTTTTTCATCATGACCTTTTATTGCAATGTGTTCACAAACAAGTAGTGAATAACTAAACAAGAAACTAAATAATAAAAGGTAAAAAACTAATTCGGGGGTGAATAACATCAAAATTTTATCATAGTAAAAAAAGTTAAAATAAAAAACATATTTAACTAAATATTAACTTTTAAATAACCAGTTTTTGGGTTATTAATATCAAAATTTTGTCGTCAAAAAGTGGGCTAGTTTTGGGTTTCATTTTGGTCGATCTGATTCAACGTAATGAATTCAGTCAAATCGTTGTGCAAGTCTGTGAAAGTCAGTGATATGATAAGGTGTCCACAGGATTGTTCATTGAGTTTAGTGGAGTCGATCTATGGTCGGGGCGATCATAGGCGGGTTCACCTGTGAGAACTTGTGATGGAGATGTTACGGGCGACGATCGTGTTGACGCAGAATATGAGTTCTGCAGTGATGATACATGCGATGACTGACTGGCTCCATGAGACAAAGGCAAAGGGCTGGAGAATCTTTCGTCGTATAATCTCATTATTCTATGAAAAAAATAATCAAAACATACGTGGAAATTGGGTATTTTAGAGCATGTACAAGGTAGCTTAAATTATCATTATTTTTAACTCAATTTAATCCCTGGTAGGGCGACGATTGTGTTGACGCAGAATATGAGTTCTGCGGTGATGATACATGCGATGACTGACTGGCTCCATGAGACAAAGGCAAAGAAAGGGCTGGCGAATCTTTCATCGTAAAATCCCATTATTCTATGAAAAAAATAATCTAAACATACGTGGCAATTGGGTATTTTAGAGCCTATACAAGGTAGCTTAAATTATCATTATTTTTAACTCAATTTAATACCTGGTGGACTCAGGTGGTTACCCTCAAAAAAACAAAAATGGATGATTATTTGATGATTTGATGATTATAATTACTGCAGATAGCTATTTAAATGTAAATATTTTATATTTGTGTATAAATATTTGTATATGTTTAAATATATTTAAATATAAATACCGTATTTAAAATATTTGTTGATTATATACAAATATACTAACAAAAATATTGAGATCAGGGTGTTGACTGCTCGCTTGCATATAGACTCAAACAAACTAAAGTCGGCCCACTGACATCGCTGCGTACACATTGAAAATGTTTTCCGTTCCGGATGGAAAATTCGACGACACCAACATTCTTTTGATAATCCGCCGCTCGGCAGTCGGCCGATTCTGGCTCCGCCCACTCGACGATAAATATCGTCGAGCAACATCGTCCAGCGACTCGCGTCGGCCGATAATGGTCCAATGTGTACTAAGCTTCAGAGACTCACGACCGGTAGTAGAGCCAACTGGAGGAGCCGTGTACCAAAAACCATCATGCAACAGCGAAGACGAACGGAACGGACCCCCCGAGCAGCAGTCCAGGTCTTCACTGAACGAAATTTACCAATTTTACACATGGAATTACCTATGTATTTCCAGTCCTGACCGGGAAACGGTGATCTTGGTTACTAGCTAGGATTATTTCTTGACGCGTAATGGTTTTTGCGTACGTGTGTGTTTCCAGTGTGAGAGTGGAAGTATGTTAACGCGTCACAGTAGTGACGTAATCACTTTTAACCATAAGCTAATACTCGTGTTTTATTCTTACTCAAGTCGTCAAACTCAAATTACGGCAAGGTGCACTGGAGGTTGTGTTGCTCCCGTGAAGGTTTTTTATATCCTCTCTAAAATAAGATTCTGCTATATTCCCTATTAATTAACTTCATCATCCTCGTCACAATTGAGTCAGACGTTAATATTACATGTGCTAAGTACACTATTTGAAATAATTCTTAATTAAACTAGCTTATATTTTGCTAGTCTAACCTACAAAAAGCTAGTAATTACATTTTTTAATGACTAATCTATTATAAAGTATTGGCTATCAATATTATAAAATACCTTTAATTTTAAAAGCAAACCTGTTCAAGTGCGCTCAAATATTTGTTTACAGAAAGTGTAAATAATAGCTTCGAAATAAAGAAAACACTATCCTACAAACATACATTTTTATCTACAGCATCAATAACTTACAATTTTTAGCATATTTTTTTAAAAAATTGTATTGTATATCTTCTTACTACCTGATTAAGCTAGTGCTAGTGGAATTTGTTTCTACAAACGAGACAATACAATACTTGTTGAGAACTCATGATTGCGCATTCAACACATTTTCCAACGCACATTGAGATACGTAAGAATAAAGCAAAAATGTTAGTACAGTGATCTATGTCAGGCATGTCAAACTCTTCAGTCCGCGAGCAGTGTTCGGTCCTACCAATGATTTTGTGTGGCCATTGGCCTTATCATGAACCATCATGCAATACAATCCTATCCTTCTTTTGATGAATGTTGAGGAAATACAACACTTTTAAATGTGATATTCAGGAATTTGTAGAATTCCTATATGGGAGATTGGTGTACCAAATCCGTAACTTACTCTCTTTTTTTGACATGCATCAAACTCTCTAAAATTGTTGAATGACTTTGGCATAATATTTAAAGCCTGACCTTAAGAAATTGTTGCAAATAAAAGATTTCATTTTTTAAAATATAATATAGGGTGTGTTATTATTTTGAACAGGGGTTTACTCTTTCCTTTTAGAAATAATAAAATCTACTAAGCTGGAATTATTTTTACTAAAGATAACGAAGGTAAAATTATTTATTTTAAAATGTGGCCCTCTCAGTAATGTTCAATTTGGCCCTTTTAATAAAACGATTTTGACACCCCTAGTCTATGGTTACATTGTGAAGGTACAAATGAGACTTAGTATGGTCATACAACAAATCCATTTCCCCTACTACTGTAAGTCACTTTCTGTCTATGATAGTGTAGTTAGTTATATGACAATTCCTCCCTCACCCCAATGAGTATAAAAGAGGACAGTTAGAATGCATACGAACTTAGAATTATTATTTTTCTTTTATATATTTGAATGTAAGCAGTGGGTGCTCGTTAAAGAGATATAGGGTAAGGGTGGGCATAACGGCCAAGCTAAGGTTTTATGAAGTTTTTAACAGACTTTCAAGCGATACAGAAACTTCAAAATCATAAAATATACACATCAACCATTCTAGTACATGTAATAATTTTTTTTTGCTGTGATTGGAAAAATGGAAAGTACCTAAATAATCAATTTGATAAAAAGTACTTAAGTGGACATTATGCCCACAGGGGTAGATAATAATGGCCACATAGCTGAAAAGTGCTAAAGAAATTGAGAAAATGGGTTTTAAATGAGAAAAAAAAGTCATTTTAAGGAAATGTTTGTATATTTAAAGTAAAAATATATAATTTTAAACATGTTAAATACATAATATGTGGGTTTTTTTCTCTTCAAATTATACCTATTATAAAAATAGTTTTTTTTAAAAGGAAATTCATTTTTAGTGAGTTTAGCTACAAGTTTCGCATAAATACCCATTGTCCTCTTCCCCGACACCAGCACACACTTTATGGGCCCACAAACCACACCTTGGCACTTGATCCAATGCTCATTCGAAGTTGCAGCTGAAGATTTTTCACAACAATATAAACATTCTGAATCGTAGTCATCATGGATATCTTCAGGTTTCTTTTACCAGTGTTGACCCGGGGTTTCTTAGCTTTTTTCTTCGGATATCTATTAATAGTCTTAGCATTCTTTTTTTCTTCGGCTATTTTCCGTTTCATTTCTTTTTCTTTTGCTTTCTTGCCAGCTTTCTCGGCTAACAGATCCTTTTTATAAGAACTTTCTGACAACAACGCTGCATAACCGTTCTTCCACGCATTGCTTTTACGTTTTGCTTCAGATACACGAGACACAGGGGAAACATCCTCAGGGTGGGTGTAAGATTATGACCCCGATTGTGGCTTATAAGTTTAATCTAGAACGGAGGTATTAATGTTCGACGATCCAGCTTGCAGTGAAGGAGCGGCAGTCCTGTAGGTGGGTGGTAGCTCTATAGAATTTACTGATGATGCCATGGCAGCTGGTGGAAGTGGTCTTGCCGTTACTTCTGCTGCAGTAGTGTCTTATTCTGAGATAATGTATTCATTGAGTGGTTCAATGCCACATTTGCTAAAGCCATCCACTGCATTGAGTGGAACAGCAGTCTTCATGTAGGCTTCCCCCAAAAGACGACTCACCTGAAATTGCGTCACTGTTCACCAGGGGTTGTTCCTTAAAAACCATTCGATTGCTTGAACGTAAAAAGTGTTCAAGGGCCCCATGAAAAAAACGTCCAAGGGCTGCAGTTTATGGCTGTAGTGAGGTGGTATGCACAACACAGCTGTATGATTAGCCCTGGCCAGCCTAATGAACTCAATGTTTTTAGTATGAGTTTTATGCCCATCTAATATCAACAATACTGGATCATCTTCTGTGGGTTTAGCATGCATTATAAAATGCATAAACTATTGTACAAAAATCTCTGTCTGCACCCATCCAGTAGGGTGAAGTAAATGCAATCCCAGGAGGAGCTCCACCCGTCAATTCAGCCTTCATCCGAACTCGGGGAAAGATAATGAAAGGGGGGTTGTAGATGCCCCCAGCTGACATACACATTACCAAAGAAGACAAAACCCCTCTTTCGGCTGAGGTGAAAGACCCAACCTGTCGTCTACCCCTTAAAGATAGAACTTTTGAGCTTTTAGACTGGACTGTAGTGAGCCCAGTCTCGTCGACATTGAAAATTCGATGGTCTGGGTAATTGTGTTGGCCTTTTTCCTCGATCAGGATGTCAAAAAATTTCTGAACGGCAACCTTGTTAAAACCACTAGCTCTTGCTGAAGAAGTTGTCTCAGGCGACCTTATCGTTAACTTTGGATGGCGTTTCTGGAAGCTAGCGATCCACCCTTTTCCCGCCATCCTGATATCCTTATTAAAATTATAAAGGTTGTTCTTCTCAGCAAGTTCAAATGCTGAGCTTTGCAGATCCTTAATAGTCATACCGAAATATCTCGTCTATAACATTAGTAGATGGTTGTAGATTTCCTGTTCGTGTTCCCTAGTAAATACAGACTTAAAACCTCCAAATTCCTTTTTGTTGCCTGTATCACGCATATTTTGGTTCAACACTTCCTCTTCAAAGTATTCCTAGGAACATTATATGTGGTTGAAGCGGTAAGAAAGCCATGCCGTCCTTCACTGCCTCTATTGCTTTTAGCATGTTACCTGAATCCCACGATTGCCTTTTTCCCTTGCGCTTGTAATTGTAAACTATCGCTCCTAAAACAAAACAAAATTAAAATATAATTAAAATAATTGTAAAAAGTTATGAAATTTAAAACTTTTCTAATAGAATCAACTTTTTTACGTTTAATACAATATTATATAACATAAAGTGCTAAAATAATTGTTTATCACACATAATTGTATTTAAAACTTGTATTAATTATAATTATAATATAATTGTATTAAAAACAAAGATAAATAGTGCAAACGGAAATATTAGCCACCAACTGGCCGTTGTGCCCGTCCAGACGCCATTAGCAAAAACTTGTTGTCAGACGTCAACAAACAGCGATGAACCATTTCTTAATATTGAATTTTGTAGCCAAGTACCCATTCTTTTAAAACAACTGTGTTTCAAAAATTTAGCTTGTTTTACTAAGTTTGTAATCATTATATGAAGTGAGGACTTACCTTAGATCAGAGGGTATGAAAAACACAAAAATTGCAATAACTTGTGATCACGTACTTCTTTCTCCTTCTAGTGACTCAAAACAACTTAGGAGACTGTGAGGGTAACATTAACGCGTTTACCGCAGGGTAGCAGCACTGTACAGCCTTACAAACCCGCCTGGCCGTTGTGCCCGTCTTTCCCCTACTTTATTTACCTTTCATCCTTTCAGGAGAGGTCGTGGCTTCTGCTTCCTAATAGAAAAATAACAGCGTGTATATCTTTAAAACCCAATAAAACAATCTCACATTATCTCAAAATGTTATATTGTGACCCTAACAAAACATAACTTTATTTAATAGAGGAAAGCTAGATCTAGATTTTTAACGTTCTACTTTAGTCTCAAAAGTACAGATTTTTGCTTAAAGTATCGTTGAGTTTTTTAAACTTTAAACTTAAAAATTAAACTTTTTAACTGGTTATAAAACTGTTGATAGCTTTCGCCTATATTTTTGTGAAAACCATATTTTAAAATATCAAACCATTTCCTAAATTTCACGTGATTTCTAAACGTCCGCAATGCATTTCAGTGCTCTTCTATACAGACCTATTAAGGGCTCCCTCCACCTACTAAAAAAAATCATCACATTGCGGTATTTCTTATAGAAATGGCAGCTATGAACCTTTAAAACCACAAAAACATTTTTCTATTCTTTCAAAATGTTTTGTTGTAGCTCGATTAAAAAATGACTTTAATATGTTCGAAGAAGGCTTAGATTTATGTTTTAGACAATCTAAAATTATTTTGTAACTGCAACATTTCACGTGAAGCATCGTTGAAAATGAGATAATTTTTGCTACTTGTATTATTATTTTTCAAAACAAAAAATGTAAGGAGTTTTAATCCTATAGGAATATGTTGTTTGATTAATACTTTTACATCGTTTTTGCCGTGAACCATATTTTATAATAACATAGCACTTCTTAGATAACACGGGGATTAACTGAATGATTGAAATAGGCGCAAACGCAGCGATAGGCTGTTCTTTTAATTTATATTTATTTTAGTTAATTTATTAATTAATTTTGTGTTCATTTGTTTTACAGATAATTTCCACTCTTTTTTATGTTTTAGTTTCAGTAAATTGCAATCTATCTTTAGATTTTAAAAATATATAAATTTATATATACCATTATAAATAAAATTGGGTGCTTTACGGTGTAGGTTTCTAGTTACACCTTCAAAATGGTCACTCTTCGCTACCTCTGGGATTTGAACTTTGACCTCGTCGTTACCATTAATCTATTCTATAGCGAATTATATACGTCATTAGCAACATCCACAGTAATAATGTGGGCTATTAAGAAATATAATGGTCAGGCAATTGTTAAATTCACTCACTGAAAGTGATAAGCTATAGGTCTCGAGCTAATCAAACAATGACTCATTTTGGAATGAGTCAGGCTTAACTGAGCCATCATTCGTGTCAAAGAATTAATCTCAGACTAACTCAGAATTTACTGATCCACCAAGATCTATACATATATATGTCTATGACTCATTTTAAACTGAGTCAGGCTTTACAAATCAACAAGGTTATATCCATGTCAATAAATCAAATTTTGACTGACTCAAATTAAATGAGGTTCCAGGATTTTTTTTTCTTTTAGATGTCTATGACTCATTTTGGACTGACAAAAAATTGAATGAGTAATTAAAGAAGTGGTTTCCAACTTGGAGGCCACAATGTTTGCTCCTTGCTATAGCTTCGACAGGCGTGAAGTCTGTTCCCTTTTATTTTATTATTAAACTTAACAACAAGAGGCCACGTGATTTGTGTCCATAGCCCTTTCAGGAGATCGAAATACGTTGCGTCCGCCATCTTGTTTTTTTTATAGTTTCATATTTTTCTCATAAAGATAGTATGATTTATAGCGTCTATACTAAATATCAGCTCTCTAGAACTCAAATTGTAATTTGCGTTCGCCATAAGGGATCCACCATTTTAGATTTTCAAAGTTCAGATTTTTTCTCATAAATATGGTTCCCTATAATATAGGAAAGTGGGTGAAAGCCCTGGAAGTATAGACAGACACCGCATGGATTATATAAATATAGATAATTAAATTGTAATTGTAGCGTGTCAATCAGTTTAATTGATCACCTACAAGGAAAAAACTAACTATTTATCAATATTCGTGTAATTGGGTGCCACGTT
>CABFVX010005917.1:9220-32188 GCA_902151425.1 Timema shepardi
GGGGGGGCCTTATGGAGCTGACAGATTTTAATCTTCTACCACACCCAGAAAAAGTTTGTTCTTTAAACTTTTGAAGTTTTGAAACTCCCAATTCACCAGCCCTCACTTAATAATATTAAATACATAACCTACATTTGGTTATTTTAAGTGATCCTTCTGCAATCCTGGAAAATTCTAATTTCCTACCTAATCTAAAAGTCTTCTTTCCTCTTTCTTTCTACCTCCGTCACCCCACTCCCCCTGTTTTGTCCCAAAGTTAAATTTCCAGACTTATATAATTGTTTAGAGTGTTCCCTATACTTGCCTGCCCAAATTCAGTGTTCTACCACACTAAAAATTAGGGCAGTTGTTTCTCCTTCCGCACCTCTGCCCCCCAGCACCCATCGAGAGGATTCCGTACGCAAATTATTGCCATATTCGTACTTTACGACATTTTTTTAAATCAGATTTCATCTAGATTGGAAGAAATAAGATCTACCACCTCTTTCTGCTCCTCTTCTGGCCAATAGGGAATGAAATTTGAAAAACTCTGGGAAAAAACTCCCCCAATTCTAGAAAGAAGCCATCACTTGAAATTTCAAGGATTTATGCCAACGTATTCAAATTTTGAATTTTGCAAAACCCCGTCCTGTATTTTTGCTAATTTAGAACTGCCATTCCCCCAAAAATAATGCATTGTGGTATTATTTCTCTTGAAGTAGGAAGAGCCCTTAACAGGCAGCAAATTGTGTGGATATCTAAACTAAGTATTTATATACGTATGTATGTATATATGTGTATATACTAAACTAAATATAGATACATATGTATGTAATAGCCTATGTATATATATATATATGCATATTCATAAAATTAAACTTTGTCTTCATTAAAGACAAACAACCTGGAAAATATGACATTACGTGTTGATTCCGTAGCACGAACACTTCACTACTTGCTATAAGTTTTAACTTTTGTAGTCTAGTTTAATTTATCCTGAATACGTTAACATCAGAAACATCATCAAATTCGCTAAAATAAATCAATTCTTTTCTAACGCTAAGCTTATAAACTATAACGCTTGGTGGTTGGGTGTAAAAGTGTCTCAAACGCTGTAATCCCCTGCTATGCTGTAGACCAAATATAGTAATAGGTATTTCAATATTATAATCAAAGTTACTCCAAATACTTTTCCGTCCCTTGTGATTCAACGATATAAAAAAAATCATCCCTATGCATAGATGGTACTCCAATTAGCAATCATTACTGTAGTATTGTGTTGTTCCTGTGGTACATATAGCCCAACTGGTTCCTGACAAGTGGGACAACATTCCAATTCTACATCGCTACTTTTGTGTCTTCCCAATTCAGCTGCGCCATATACCTCCTCTCTCTCGCACCGCTTTCTTGTCGAATTCCCATACTGTTTCCATAGCAACCAGACCCCCTTCCGGTCCTTCATCGAAACTCGTAAACCACTCAACCAACCCCTCTCAGGCTTGCCAACCAACGGAAGGTTACACCATTTCAATATTTCCCCGCTACCTCACTCACTTTAAAGCTTCATTATTACATATTGACGATATGATTAAATATATTTAATCATTCTTATTATGTTTGTTTTTAAGTTACCCTCAAGGTAAACGTTTTTAGCTATAAAATAGAACTTTTAAAGGCCATAAAAATAATATAAAATGTATTGTAAGATACTAAATGTATCTTAAGGTGTAGCACAAATAATTAATTAACGTTACAAAGATTCAATTAGAAAATTGTAAGAATATAAATTCGTACTCTTTAAATAAATATAATAATTGGTTTTTATTGGGACATTTAAAAACCTATTAACAATGCTCATAATAATGAACACAAACCTAAGATTAACCTTGCAACTATATGGAAATGCTTACTTTAATTTTAGAAAGATAGCAGCACCATTAACAGCAACTTAACCATTTAACTTATTTCGTTCCTCTGTTAAGAGACACGATTGTATGATGTGAATGATAGTAAATGAAAGTTCATTCCGAATGAAACAAAGAATGTGTTCATGGAAGGAGCCGAGAAATAAATGAGCCCGTAAATGAACAGTATACTAAATAATTAACTGGTTAATTGTAGCTACACAATTTTTATTTATATGATTAATATATTTTGTATATATTAGTATTTATCTTTTAAACTTGAATCTAGGCCTCTCGATTCAAATTCAAGGAAGCAACACACTTTGAAAACATGTTTAATGAAACAATAGTATCTACGAATATTTAAGAAGTTATAGCTAGAGATGAATAATTAGAGTAAATTATATTAGAGTGAGGATGGAAAATAATATTGTTAAATACAATGTTTAAAGCAGCCAGCAATAACTCCAACACTGCTATCGCTGAGCTAAACCTGCCAGAGTCAAATAACTTATAATAGAAGTGCAACACGTTGTAATACCCATTTGGACTATCTGTAAGTTTAAGTAATTTAATTGTGCAGAATGTATGTGATTATTTAATCAAACAGGTGAGCATTAGCTGGAAAAGATGAGGACATTCACAATGTGAAAGTAACTTTGAGTGAATGTGGCTTGTATTAGAAATGAAGACAACAGTTAGCACACCAATCGAGTTTGTCATGCCAAGCAGAGCGATCATGGCACTTCACCATCTTCGCACAACGCACACCAGTAGTAACGAGCACACTTTGTTCCGGAAGTGCCAAGATGGGGAGGAGTTTAGTTATGTTACAGGTATTTAAATAATGTTTGTGACGTATGACAATGACGTCACAAGAGTGTGACGTCATAAAACTGTGACTTTTATTTTGACGTCGAGTATTGTGCACGAAACACCATATCCACTAATACTGTGGTTGTTATGTTTGTTAATGACGTCATATTTAGATGTCTTACGTAGAGTGAGTGACGTCATAAAACTGTGACGTCTCATTCTGACGTCGATTAATGTTGTACCATGCACGAAACACCATATCCACCAATACTGTGGTTGTTATGTTTGTTAATGACGTCATATTTAGATAGTCTCTATAAAGTGGTACACCTATATTTTGAAAAAAAAAGACTATTACTACAAATATAACATTTAAATAGGAAGGAAGTATTACAAGAAATGAAATATAAATACACATTTTTTTCACATTATATTATTACTATTATATAAAAAATACAAATTTTTCCCTATATATTAATGTTATGCATAAAAATAGAAAGATCGTCAAATAGCGATTGATAGTCAAGACATGGGATAGAATTGGAGGGGTCGACAACAATTTGGAAGTCAAGACATTGTCTATGAATACCGATACATTACAATGGTTGAGATATTTTACATGGTGTGTGATATATTGTTGCAAGACTGTACAGAGTTTTTTATTTTTTCAGTAGAAGAGTATATCTGAAGGTTTTTTCACTCGGGCGTAGCTTCCACCCGACAAAAGGTTTTTTCACAACTATGTTAAAGTCGTCCATGTCCGAATCAAAGTTTACACAGTTCTCCACAGTCAGACAAAAACGGCATTTGTTTGCAAAAAAGTTCCATTGAGGAACGGTGAGTATTAGAGGCTCAGAATTTGACGAAAACATCACGTGAGCGTAAAAGTTGCAGTTAGGAAAGAGGCCCACTGCTACGTGTTTGTTCTGTTTGTCGTTTAGGTATAAAGTCATGATCGCCAACGACGGTTATGAATCCTCGGATCGATCTTTGGCGACGGACGGGAGATGATCCTCCACCATATTACAACTGCACGTCACCTTCTCCATCGCTGTCTGCGTCTAGACTGATGACCTGCAATCAACAATCGTCAAAATTAAAGCTAGTATCGTCGTCGTCGTTTTCGCTGATTGGAAAAATCTATACAATTTCTCGACGCTGTGAAATCGGATGAAGCTTTCCAAGGCGTTTGCATTTTTTTAACGCGCATGGGCTGATGTCGTGACAAGGAGTGGTACATAACCAACTGTGGAGTTGATCAAATCTACAAAGGGGCATTCATAGGCCTCACGTAGAGGGATGATTGTCTGCCCTTTGAGACGGGGCAAGAGATTGCCTTTTTGTCTATTATATGTGAAAGGTACGACGGCTATATCTAAATTTTGCTTTAGAATTGGATACAATTTGGAGTATCACATTCCGGTGGTTTTATTGAAATGATGGCACGAGGATTATTTCTCGTCGATGAAAACTATTGCTAGCTCGGTGACCACCCACTCCTTTTTTGAGTTGACGATAAATGAAACTTTAAAAATGGCCAAAATGATGATGTTCATCTTTCAGATAATTGAATACAAATGATTAAATAAAATTCGAGTACACCTTTTATATCTAATGCTGGAACACACGTCTAGGCACCCTTGGTCGTACACCTTGGACAGATGCCGAAGTGGCGTTTGAACAGCTTGACGATCAGTCGGTCGTTCTTGCACATGTCGGTGACGTAAAAAAGGAGTGTGAATCTCCTCAGGATCCAGCCGGTAGCCTTGGAAATGGCAAACAGACAGAAATAGTGTCCGCACACACCAGACACTATGGCTTGGAGACGTTTTCTATTGTACGTCCATCGTCTCGAGTGTTTATTCATGAATACTGTCATCGCTAGGCTCGGTCGTCTGGCATATGTAACAAAATAGGCCCCAAGTTTGGAAAAATATAGAACCACCCAGTGGGATCTGGGTTTAGTGTGAGGGTTAATATTGACCACAAATAAGGCGAGACGAGTGAAATATAGTGGTAATTTGTCCAAGTGATATGTTCCTTTACATAATGAAATTTTGCCCTGCAATAGTGTGTCTATTTGATGCAAATTCATGGTGCTAATAATTTATTTTCATTTCCCAATTAGAATCTATCGACACCGTCCCCTCGTACTCAGAGTAGAACAAACAGGTTATGGCGGTGTCAAGGTCTGTCTTGAACTGAAACTCAAATCTCACGTTCCCCTCTGTCTGAAGGCTGGTGTGCGAGTCCTGTCCTGCACTGTCGGGAGTCAAGTATAACGCCAGCATCAAGTAACCTTTATTAAACATGTATCACGTGATTAAATGTCCGCTCTTTTGGTGGTGTATGCCCAATCCCGAAAATAATTAGTCATAGGCGAGTGTGGATGTGCTGACGTTGTAAAAATTGATCAAAATGGGCAAATGTGTTTGGAGCCCGTTTACATATAGGACGAAACGATCCAGGTTTCTATGAATGGGTTGAAACGGATTCGTGTTCTAAATGCACACAGCGCATCGTTAGACACCATGGTGAATAAAACAATTTTATGATTAACCCCTTGAATAACATTGTGTAAGATCACAGACATGGATCCTTTGGGTTAGGTCACAGACTTGGCATCCACCCGATTGAGGTGGTATTGGGCCGGCTTTCGTGTCATTGTCTTTTCTATAGCGAGTGAAATAGTCGGCGACATTTATACGTGTTTCACTAAAAGGGGGCGTCTAAAATATTCAAATGGACGTCGATATTTAAATTCTCCACGTCTGTGATCAGATAAATCTCTCTTTTGTTGCGAATCAATTTAATGCGCAAGGTTAAATTTTTCAATAGCATTTGGGAAATATTAAATATGTTGGCGTGTAAACGTCTTACTTAGTCGACTGGATGTTTTAACAAATATAATCTCGTGGCGAAGCCATTGTTCTCTGTGGATGCAGTGAGTTCACCTTAAGTGGCAGGGGTATCCAAAAACCACATACCGTTCACCAGGTGGGTCTCGGAAGCCTTTCGACCATAATAAGTTAAAGTTTAAATAAGCTCTGTACGCATAGTTGTCTATCGAGGTTCTAATCGGTATTTCACTGAGAGATATAGTGATTTGATTAAATAAAGAATGTGTCAAGTTTTTGACGTATTAAATTTTTTTGTTGGCCACAACGACTTTCTCATTCCCTTTCATGAGTTGAATACGAAGGGATAATTTAATCTAAGAGAGGTCATGAAGGTACTCGCCGTCTCTGGGACAGAAGCGTCTTTGTCCACGAAAGTTATAGTCTTTTATTTGACTTCATTTGTTTTAGTTACCGTTTGAATGAATTTTTCATCAAAACAATCAAGTTGTGTTTTCGAACACTCCATAATTAGTCAAAAATATCTTTTTTTTATCACCTGTTCCCTCTTGCTCTAGAGCCAACCTTCGAATGAAATAATTTACGCTCTTTTACCTTTTACAAGCCGCGTCCCTCGGCCGCCTGAGTGACGCGCTTTTTAACTTTATCACCCACTTTTTTTTCGGGCTCCTTTGTGGTTATACCTGCCAGAATACATGCACCTGTCTGTAATGCCCGTTTTCCCACCGATTTAGCGTCCCTCAAAAACAACGGTTTGACAAATCGAAATAGTCTGCCCAAGAACGATCCGAGGCCTCAAACCCCTTTGCATTTTATACATGGCGTGATAGACGGGACCGATGTTTTCTCTCTCCCTTCATTGTTAAGACTAAGCTAAATTACTTCCTCTCGTATCTAATTATCTAGTTTCTTCTCTAAAATGTAAAACCCCTACGGGGAGCACGGGACCCGACTGGAAATTCACTCGTTCACCAAACTTTGTATATAAAACTATGCTTATGTAGTCAAAATTACATTTCTCGACAGGAAAATAGAATATCGGAAATAACACGTGGTGTTCGGTTGTGGAAGGGAACTGTATGGTTCTAATCCATCTTACATACAAGTTGCCTAGCAACTGTGGTCCTATGATATCTGTGTACACAAATACAGACTCTGTTTCTATTGAACTAAAGCCATTAAAGTCATTAAATTCCTCAGATGCATATTAACCACAATAAGCGACTATGTTGGGTAGTCTGTTTCGAATGCTCGTAATTAAGTCTCCGATGCCCGCATAGAAACGAACTGTAAATTCTATTTTAAATTTTCTTTTCGCCACAGAAAATGAAATTGTGTTTTTAAATCGTGTAGTTATGAGTCGGGGTTCAATTCAACCTTTTGTTTTTTAATCTCTGTTAACAATGTTTCATCGCAAAGAATATACTATTGAAATTCAGATATTAAACCCACGAAATCACCTTTATCACTTATCAAGCTCTTAATTTTATTATAAATTTCCTTAAAGGATAAGAAATCTTGTTGAGGAAACGAAACACGTTCGTTCCACTTGGGTCACTACGACGTTTGCCAATTCTTTGTTCTTGGATAAAATGTTATCTTTGAGACTCTCAAAACCTACGGAATAGGATAATTCGGCAAGTCTCACCTCCCACCGATCGTGTTCTGGTTGTATGGATTGTGCCAATTTTGTCATATAGTAAGAGAGTGGAATGTTTTCGTAATAATCTCCACACGAATCCGAAGGCAGTGCTACATAAAACTGACTCATATTTGTTTAATGTCCAAGGCAGGTACCCAACTGATAAAAAAAACTGTCGTATTCTTTCCACTTGACTAGATGAGGTTGAATGCCCTTAATCTTCTTACTCTGTACTATTTTATTTATTTGAAAAATCGTTGGAAGATTAACGTGAACTAGTTCGTAGTTATAAAACTGTCCCTCTATGGGACGCCCTTGGAGATCCTGTAACGAATAGACCGGTTGGGGGAGTCTAGGAATTACTTTAACTACGATAAATATTTCTCGGGTAGAATTAGCCTCGTATCCTTGGTCAAAAATAATTTATTCTTTACTTATGTGCACATGATCCTCCGCCTTGAACAAAATTTTCCCAATTTTAATTTAAAACCACTGTTTTTAGAGCCATAATATTAATTTAAAGACGTGAATAGGCTTAACTAGCCCTGGAGCATTTCCTATGGTCGAATAAACCCTAGAGTTATAATTTGTAGCTAACTTGTCTCTATCACATCAATGTAGTTGTGAGTGTTAAATGCGGTGAAAATACCACGTTTTAGTCTTCAGCGTGCGATTTAAACGTTCTACGACGACCCCCTTTATGTCTGGATTATATAAAATGATCAAAATAAATTCACGCTTGTTTCAAAAAGGTTCGAAATTTAGAATTTAATAATTCCCTACCCTTATCTGAATTAAATGATAGGGGGGATCTTCTTCTTGATTTAAAAACCCGTTCTATACCTAAACTGATATCTGTACCCTATGTTGATTTAAGATATATAACGTACCACGCGTACTTTGAAAAAACGTCAATAATGATTAGAAGATAGTTGAACCCTTTGTTGTCCTTTTATAAAGCTCTCATATTTACTAAATTAATCTCCCACACATCATCGATATTGGCCACTCTGTACGGGTTACGTGGAAACCTTTTTCTTAAACTATGGTGAAGAGTGTACGCGCCATTCATCTACTTTTATATCTATTCGACTAGCCTTTTGAAGTTTTTTGGTAGACGAAAACGCTGACCCGCGTGAGATTATAATAGATTTTTTTTAAAGCGGCTGTCATCTGAGCGTGTTCCAACGAGGTCTGGCCGGAAACAGTTTTGAAATGATTGTTTAATATATCAAACCTCTACTAGAAGTTATTTTTCCTTCAAGATCAAAGTTTTGAAGATCAGCGCTCGTAGTGTGACGTCACACTCTACTTCTGAATCACCATTGTGAATTCAGACCAAAAAATTTAAATTTTTCTTTTAAATTTAAATGTCAATTCTGATATTTATAAATTACACAAATGTTTGACTTCCCAACATAGCTCAAAGTTCTGTGGTAATATTATTTCCACCACCTTTGAAGTAATCGAGACGATTCCGACTTGTTAACATTTAACATTCTAATAGAAAACCAAAAAATATTACATTAAGATAGTTGTATTTCTCACTAAACAAATCGGTAAATGTTAAAGTTTAAACTTATAACTCAACAAAAAATGAATTATATTAATATATTCTTCAAAGAAAATACATCTGCAAAATATTACTTATAAAAGAAACATTATCAAATTTTAAAGTTCAAACAATTATTGGTAACCCACAAGAGTAATAAAAATTATATTAAAACAAAATATGCCAAGCTAGAAAAAGAATCAAAAGTGGCTACCTATTATCATCTCTAAAAATTAGAAAGATACTGGCACCCAAGCAGCAAAAGAAAACATTAAGTGTTTCATAAAAAATTTACATTCAAAAATTAAATATTTTATTGAGAAATTTACCGATGTCTACTCTGAACGATTTCAATTACATAATTAATCTAAGTGTTGAAAACACTCAAACCCATTATAGATTATTTAAATTTTAAAGAATCATTAAATTATATAAAGTTTATATATCCTCATCCTGGAGTGATAGCGTCCAAGTCCAGACAAGGTCCTCTCGTGGAAGTATCGTATGTAGTAGTAAATCATATTTGATGAGTTCCTCGTTATATAGGTCTAGTCGATGGGTAAGGAGATGGAAGTTTTCATATTAAAATTACAACGTCACACGGATAACCCTTGCTAACAGCACTCTCTTGTTAGCAGTTTCCAAACTTAGCTCGTTCCCAAAACACGTACGCTGGATACCCGGTGAGTTGGTTGTTGACTCTAAGTACGCCCATCCAGTCACGTACATCGGGTATAGTGTTAGTTACAGTCAAACTTGGCTCGTTCCCAAAACACGTACGCCGGAAATCTGGTGAGTTGGCTGTAGAATCAAAGTACGCCCATTCAGTCACGTACACTGGGTATCGGATTAGTCGCAGTTTAAGATTGTGAGTGGCCGATTTGTAGCCCAGCCGGGCTAATCCGCACATTTATGGATCTCTCTAATGGAACATGTTGTTGCTGCATAATTCAAAGTTTGTTAGGACTTATATTCATTTTAGAATTTGGTGCGAACAGGTTGGTCATGGACTTGTGTTACCGCAGAATATACAATGTGTGAGTAAAGTACATATATTATACATAGTAAGTTTAGTAATCTTAGATATTGCAGGATGCCTATGAGTATCGGTATTATTCGTAGTGGGTAGTATTCAAGTAAACTAACTAGTCTTGCTAATGATACTATTGCAGGACGTCTATATGTATTGGATTATTTGGGGCGGGTAGAACTAATGTAGCATTAGCTAGAAATGCTAGTGTTATAAATATAGAGCCCCGTTCCCAAATACCAGAAGAGTTTAGAATGACTCCCCCATGACAAGAGAACATCCTATCGAACCCTCATATCCTCTTACACGTACCTTCCTTTCAAACAATCCCTGACATGGTTGGAAAAGCACAGCAAATGGACGAGGGCATACAGAAGATAGTAAGAGAACTAAATAAAATCAACGAAACACCTGAAGCAATACAAACAAAACAAGAAAATCTGTAAGCAAACAGATACACCCTTCACGAAAAGGACCTGCTTTACATGACCACGCCTAAGCCGGCTAACCATGGACAAAAAAAATATCCTTGCATTCAAAAAACAATTAGTTTAGGTAGGACTATCCAAAGCAATCAAGAAACATGTTCAACACTGTCACACCTGTGAAACCGTAAATACGCCCAGTCGAGTAATGAATACGCCCTTCAGAGTACACTAACCCATGGGTCCTTGGAGAAAGATCGTCATCGACCTTATGGAGGTCCGTTCAAAAAAGGAAATTCCTCCTGGACAAAGGCGGGCATACAATTATTAAAAGTATATATAAAAAAGAATAAATGAAGAGTAAACCGATAGGACAATAAAACAGACCAGAAAATCAAGGATATTTCCTATTCAGTAAACTTAAATCATAGTTGAAATAAGTGGAGAGAAACATCAGAAGTTATATTATACAAAAGGATTTTGACTATATTCAACATGATTAGTTTCGCATATGTCAAATAGTAGGTTCCAGCAATTAACAAAGTTTAGAGTATTTAATTGCATGTTTCTCATGTTCAAGCCTGACAAGGTATGGACCTAAACTTATTGAATAGTTCTAGAGTCACGAGGACTTTGGAACATTTTAAAGAATCCAATATATACAAATCTACAAGGGCTTCAAGCGCTAAATACATGTATTTCAAAAACATTGCCCAAGTCAAAAAGGGATTTAACGATTTGGTCCAATTCAGTATTATACGAGTCAAAAGGACTACCACCATTAAACCTTTCAAATATATCCACAATCTGAAGGATATCAACATTAGACGATATTATATGATTCACAAACCAAAGGACTTTAAAGATAAACGTCTCAAAATTACTTGTCTGAAGGACTCCAAGGTTTACACATAATACGTATTACATAAGTCTAAGGACTTTAAAGATAAACGGCATAATCATATAACCTACTTCTCATTTTTTAACAAAGCCCATGATATACGTATACATATACGTAAATTTCCCACGCCAACAAGGCTTTTTGTACAAATTACCCATTAGTGAACATTACACATAATAATTATATTAAAAGTCAAAAGGACTCTAACAGTCAAACATCTCAGACAGTCCCCAAGTCTAAAGGGATTCATAATTGGAAAATATTAAGTATTGCATAAGTCAAAAGGACTTTAAATTCTAAATATTTTATCAAAACATTTCATAATGTATAAAAATAAGATGGTTTTATAAAATTATAGTGTCTTCCAGATTTAAAGAGCATATTAAATATTTCGCAAGTTAAAAAGGATTAAAAATATTAAAGATTTTTCCGAACTTAATGATCTTCATAATTTGAAGTCGTAATATAAAAGATGATATTTAATCCAAAAAGAAATTTAAACATCCAAAGGCCAAAGGATAATTTAGAGCTTACATTATTTAGAACACGCAGAGGTGTCTTGGGTTGCTATCTGGTTGAGAGTGTCTTTATCGCCGTTCTCCTACCTGTATTTATTTGATCTTAGTTGCTCAGAGAGGGGGGAAGGAGGGGTTACACATACAAGAGAAAACACAGAAACAAAAGAGAGAGGGAAGGGGTGGTAATGGACGGGGAGTATGCGACGAGCAGCGTCGGGGAGATTCCAAAAGAGTCTTATTTGCTCACGCAATCTTCTCGAGCCGGAAACGTTATATTTTTTCCCGGCATCCTTTGCGAAAATACATTGTTGAAGTGCCTCCAGGCCTCGCGTTGTCAGTCAACATATTATGTTTGCGGTGACCGGTTGTGTCCTTAGGGGAAGCCAGCTAAGAACGTATACACATATGAATGGGGCCTTGGTGAGTTTATCCGTTACTATTGCCGGTATGGTAGGATATCAATTGAAACTATAGTGTCCAGTTCTATTGTTTTGATCTTGAACTTGTGGCTTTTTTTTATATAAACGCTACACTTCTAGACACCACGGATCTGTTCTCAAGTTGTATCGATCCTGTTCCACTAAGCGACTTCCTTGGGTCTCTGATCCTGAAAACCCTGGAATAAGAGGGGTTCCCCAGATGGGGATACCCGACAGCCATAATAATGGATACTGGTCTACGCTTCCAATCATGTGCTTGATCAATGTTGTTATCTACCCGGGGTGTGGGGGGTGGGACTAGATGGAGCATTCTCATTAAATAGAAAGGGAAAATAATGATGGGGTTAATTATGTTTGTTGGGGTGATAGTGAGTATACTATTTGTGGGTTGGGTATGAGATATGTTGGTTGGGTTGATGGGTTGTTAAGTAGCTATGGTTGAGGGTCCAAGGATGGGATAGGCTAAGTAACTGGGTACAGGGTGTTTGAGGGGAGTGGGGACTACGTATCTTTGTCCTCCGAAAAATCTTGCTTGAGGATCTCTGCAAAGTCCCAGGTTAGATGTCCCCACTGGATGGCAGTGGAGGGGAATTGTATTGGGCATGAGGGGTGGCTGGAGGTATGGAGGGAGGATCGGGTATACTGAGGGGTAGGCAAATGGATGTTATGGGTGGAGGGGGAAGAGTGTTTTGGATTATATCATGTATACGGCGTCCATGGCCTTCTCGTTCTTTTTTCCTCCCTTCCTTCCTCTCCCCTTGGAGTGAGTCATGGTAAGTCTTGCGATGGAGCGTGATAGGAAGCCAGCCAAGGGCACTACCTCAGATTTTGGGAGCTGAGATACCGAGCCAAGGGCGCTACCTAACATATCGGTAAAAGTCTTTGAACTTGTGAAGTATTTCTGTATTGCTTTAATGATAATTATGAAATTGAGTCTCCTTCTACTTCTAACAATTTGTTAATTTTACATTTATGTAGGTGACTCTCTACATGATCCTAGTGAAGTACACAAATCGCATAAGATAAACAGTAAACACAAACACTGATTATATCTTAAATTACCTGTTGATACAGAGGAAACAATACATTACATAAACTATACAGAAAATTATATGTGAGGGTCTTCCTCCACAGAGTGTTAAAATAAACATGATTATTTTAATCAGTTTCAACCAAACCCATGTCAACACTATCTTGCGCTTTGTCTTGGAATCTGTGTTTGGTGGCTCACTTGGGGCGTCCTTAGTTGGTCACCAGCGGATGACACGTAACAAAGTGATGCCACAAGGGGCAGACCACCCACTTGACCACGCAAAATATCATCCACGAGAAAATACGGTTAAACGACGGAACCAAGAGTTAAAAATATATCTCCACACCCACCTACAAACACTGGGACCAAACAGTGCAGCAAATACTGTCCTGTCTCCAAAACAGCAAGAACTAATTCACCGGTTTAAACCCTAGTGAGATCCTGTTAGGGAAGCCCTTACCACAACCAGGGGACTGGACCGCCCCTGACCAAGCAGATGTGGTAGATGATCCCAACCCCAAACGAGTGAACTTTTGAGGATAGCTGCTCAGGAAGCTCAGAGACCAGGCAAATGTGCATCAACTACGATAGAAATAGAGTAGCTTGAAGAAAAAACAACTTGATCCAGGAGGACCCTTAGCTCAGGGACAAGAATACTACTTAGAAACCACCTCCTATATTATGCCACAGAAGGAATTCACGTGGAATTTTGAATCCGATGGACTGGGTCATACATTGTACAAAGAAACTGCAGGACACACATGTACTGGACCCTAGAGTAATTGGGACACCGGACCAAATAGATCAAAGCACATCGGGATCAAATCCAATTGCACCCAGGACCAGACTAGAGAAGCCCCTTCACTCAATTCCCACAGTTGGAAGTGATCTTTTCCCACCCAGGACGATTGTCAGCCCCTCCACTTTCCTTTTCTCAACTCCGGGCGATGCGCCTCACAACTGTGACCAACCAAGCCACAGAGATCAGCCAAGCGCTGATCGAAACTATCAACCTGCCTGAGAGAAAGCAATAGCACGTGTCTGGACGATAATCAGGAGCGAAAACTTCTTAACCCAATTAATACCCAGAGAAAATGCATTAAATCAAACAAAACCACATAACTTGATAAACCATGCTAATATATATAATTATATTTTTTTGTAGCCGTCTTAAAAATGTATTCTAGTATATTTATAATTTGTAGTTCTATTACTGCAGGATAGTGTACGTTTGTATTTGATCTCGGGAAATATACCCTTGCAGGAGAAAATAGAGTGGAAACACAGGGGTCAGGGAAATAAACAAAACCTTAGGTTTTTGAAAAACACATCCATCGTTCATAATCCCAGCGTCGAGCCGTTTCGGGCCTTCCTCCCGAGTTGTTCTTTACAGCCGCGTCCCAAAAATTACTTATAAAACAGTCAGGGAAAAGATTATACTCCTAAACTCCATAACACATGGCTGATAAGCTAAGTATGCCTAGCTCTAAGAAACAGGGAAAAAGAGGAGGCAAGATTACCAAAGAAGAAATGATAAGAAACTCAACTACCTCCTAACTTTCTGCTGAAAACTCCCTATTCCCTCCCCCTTGGATCAGTTCCTACTACACCAACCACAATTACTACAGACAGACATCACCTTACACTGCCTTCCTTTCCAAGGAACCTAATATTCGTGCCAACCATTCAAATACCCGGAAACAGACACAGTCCACGGACACCTCAGCTACTAGAGTATCCTTAGAACTGAACACTTATGATTTAACCCGAGAAAACAACTCCCAGACTTCTTCCATCCACTGGGAATCCTTTCATTGGAATTTCGTAGCTATCCTGACAGAGGACTAAACATAGAAGAAAACCAAATTTTACTCCCGCTTCACCCTCACACTCACTATACCACCTTACTTATTGCCACAGAGAAAGAGACCCGCAACAAGTTTTACTCCCGCATTCACCCTCACACTCACTATACCACGTTACTTATTGCCACAGAGAAAGAGACCCGCAACAAGTTTTATTTAAATGAAGGACAAAATAAGTACAATATTAAATTAATAATATGGATATTAAATATTTCTGGTTATTCACTATTCACATGACCCTTAAAATACATATTATTTGTCTAGTTTTAAATATATTTACTATAAGATAAAGTATACTCTCCCGTCTAAGTTAATTTGCCATAATATTATGCTATCACTAATGTTTACATATTTATGGTCATTTCGGAAACCTAATTTCAACCAAAAGTATTATGTGAAGATATTTAATAAAATAACAAGTATCAAAACCCCCTAACCTGGATATTTAAATTTAAAAATGTTGTATATTTATTATTATTGCCACTGTCTAGTGTCATGGTTTGCTAATAACATTCCTCATTGTAAAATTCTATTTATATTTGTTCAATCTCGTTTGGGCGTACTGAGAGGTTTTCCCCCTAAATGATTTTCCACTCTCTCTCTCTCTCCACGCAAGTGCTTGTACATTTCTTCTATATTCTACCTCCCTCATCCCTAAACCATCAGCGTAATTATTACGTAAGCGTATAATCTGAATGGGTGGTAAGAAGCATCGCTAAGAAAGTTCAAAAATTGATTTTCAGCACAACACGCTTAAATGATGTGTCCTTACAATTTTTTTGTTAGCAATATTATACAATTATAAAATATAAGTTTTAAGTAAAATGGTTAGATATAATTGTACCATTGTTCTTCAGTACAAGGAATTAAATCCTATAAACAAAAGCGAAATTATTTACTCACCCTGCCGTCCTAGTTGACCAGTGGCGCAACACCCACAATACCACCGGTCCCAAACATCACATCCACACGTCAACACACTGAGCTGTGAAATGAGCCACGCCAGGGAGCGCTAGCATCGACGGAACCTAGGAGGCGGTTCCAGAAAGATGGAATTGATTCGAGAATCTTCTGGGCTGCTTCTACGAATGTTCTCGGCCCATCCAGTGCGTGTGCTACCCTTAACGTGATTCATAAACCCCCTCCCTCTGGGGATGCCATATAAAGTATCGTTCGGCAAAGTGAAGAACACTTTGGGGAATTGTTCTGCTTGGAATAGGTGTGTAGCGTCCGAGCCACGGGACTTTGTTATAATGTAAGCGAAATTCCTTTTTGAATAAATTATTATTGACTTCTATTTAATTTTATAAATTTATATGTTTCTTTCAAAATTCCCTTTGGACATATTGTTCTAAATTTGTTGATAATATGTAAATGTTTGTTTCAAGTACCAGATATTTCGTTGAACAATTTATAGGATAGGGTACTAAATATTTTACCAAATACTCTAAAATGGAAATATACTTTTAAACATTCATGGATCGGATATTTTCTTGTTCGGTAACTTTGAAGGAAAAGTTAGTAAAGACTTGTCAAAGACTCTAAAGTGGAGATAGACTTTAGTATGAACCTTGCTAAACTACAAGAGTCATTTAGGTTTAACCAAATAAAAATTTAATTTTTTTAATGAAAAAATTCAGTAGTCTATACATTATACATATATATTTAGAGAGAGAGGGTTGGGATGCTATACCAGTTTAACGTCAGTTTGTTGTCTAGGTTTTGGAATAATATTATCGTTTAAGTAAAGTTCCCATAAATTATGAAAACTTGCCATGGTTCTCGTTACGTTAGAGGCTAATTGAGAAACATAAATATATTTGGAAGTATCATGGACATAGGTTTATTTATGGATAATTTTGGATGTTATTATAGAGTTTTTGATAGCCAAATGTTTTTCGAAATTATTAGGATTTAATATATTGATTATTATTATCCTTTATTGTTGTTGGCCTCTTGGTGGCTAAATTATTTTGACTTAATATTGCCTTAGTGTATTCATGATTATTAGAGCATTTAAACATTTTGTGCAGATAATTTATTGACTGATTTTTAATGTATAGTTTGTATATTACTATGCGGGACTTAGATTATAATATGAAGAGCTGTTTAAATATTAACTTAGGCGTAACTATTACTTAGAAGCTCTTTTTACATTGGAATTTTTCTATGTGTTTAAATGACACTTCTTTGGAAGATACTTAAAGTAATTTACTATCTTTAATTGTGCAAACTGCCCTTTGAAAGAGAAAGCACTACAAAACATCTTGTTACTTGTTGTCAAGATAACTAATTCCTGAAATTAAAATTTTAAATTCCCATTTATCATCTTCTTTAATTTTTGTATTCCTTTCTTGCCCTCTCCGTGAACATTCTAAGGTATTGATGTATTTCTATTTTCATATAGGGGGGATAGCAGTTGATCGTTCCTAATTTCCAAAACCAGACGGGTTGCGAGTAGCTGAGTAACAATCGTTTGTTTTCCCTCCACATTGAGAAGTTGAGTCACTTTCTCCCATAAGAATAGCATTGATTAGTGGCGAATCAGGAAATATTATTTTGGGTGGTTGACATTAATTTTATCAAGTTTTATCTTGCACCCTCCTACTGTTGAGACGGGTAACTTTCGCCCATACGGATAGTATTAAGACTTCTCAAAGTGAGTCAGTGGTGGATCGGGAAATATTATTTTGGGGTTACAATTTTTATACGAGTTTTAGGAGTGAGCCTATTCACTGCGAAGTTGGGTCACTTTCTCCCACGTTGATCCTTCTCATAGAGCATACAAGTCACCTTTCTCATAATAATAGCATATAACAGGGGTGGATCAGGAAAACATATTTGGAGGTGGGGGAAGAGGGAACAAACCAGGCGTTACACCATTAGTTTGATAAAACATTTATAAGTCACTAACATTTTTTCATAATATTACTGCGTATTGGGTGTTACTCGCTAAGCCATTTATTAAAACGTTTCCCAGGAGACACTGCGAGGAAGCGAGTAACGTCACCTCCCACCTATAACTAAATTTGACAAAACTATTTAATTTTGATAAAGCCGTGCTGTTTCACCTGATGAAATCAAGCTATGACATTCACAAGCACTCGAGCTTTTTACATAATAAAAATATTTATTACAAAGGTTAATACACAAAGTTCCTTTTCAATATACTTACGTAAAAAACATGAATGGTGATTTTTTTATGCCTCCAATGGTGAACACATTTGTCTTATTTTGTAGTGACCGTATGCAAGAGTGTCGCATCCATTATCTTAAATATAACGTTTGTCATCTCCTGGTGAAAGTGCAAGTTTATTCAAGGAGATACTGAACAACTGATGTTTCTCACTTCTTATCATGGACATATATTCGTAGTGTAAGATCCCCTGGTTTAAATATTTTTTTTATAATGGGCATGTTTAATTTTCTTTTTGAGAATTATTTTGACACACCTTTACCTTCTTTTTTCTCCTCAAGACTCTCCTTTTGAATGAAGTAAAGTTTAGGTCGAAGTCCCACAAACTCTCGAATACACTCTCCATTCATCTCATCCTTCATTTTACCCAAAGCTTTTTTTTATTGCATACACTGTGCAAAAAATGTGTTTCTGGATAGTCTGAAGTGTCGAATCGGTCTATATTATCAAACATATCCACATACACATTTCCTGTTTTCAGTTCGTAGCAGAGGGAGTCTGTCTCTTTGAATAAGAGCTTTTCATTTGTCCATATTTCCTCTTAATATAATTATAATGAAATTTATACATGATAACCTTGCTTATATATAAGATTGCAAAGCCTGCACAGATAGGCCATTTTAAAAGTAGGCTTATTTTTCTCATGTGAACTCCAACAACTCTTCCGTGAAGATCGTATAAGCAATAAATGCTGGTGATGCAATACGCTTCTTCAGCTATTTCACTACTTCACCTTTTTTTTCAGGTTTTTTTTTGCTTCAGATTGTGTATTTGAAATCATAGACACCCCACCAAGTATTCCTTTTTCAATGAATAAATATATTTCAATGTCAGTTAGTAGCTCCAACTCAACCTTGGTCATCTTTAAAAATGCCACCCATGCTAGTCCATGGATTGTGCAAAAATGTAGACAGTCTAATTTATATTACTCAAAACATAAAGAGTGTAAGTATTCGAAGACGTATGCTAAAAGTATAACATCACTTAAAACGTATACATTTTGATAATCTTCTTTAGTATTCCTTTCAAAGTTTTCCCACACACTTTTAGCATGAGCGTAGTCACTTTCTGAAATATGTTCTTCTTGTATCTGATTATATAATGCGGATTTTGGTGGTAATTGACTATCTTTCAATTTACTGCTTCAATCCAAATAGTCATCAGTGAACACATCTTTTCGTAGCAGTAAATCTACTTTATCAAAAGGGATGTTTTCATAGAGTATTTTAAATTGAGTCTTCCCAACATGCAACAAATTTTCAACCAATTTTTCAAGAGATTTGCATAAAAACGGAAACGAGTCAATAAATTGTAAATAGACAAGACTGAATGAAATATACTTCTCCATATTGTTTGGAATACATTATATTCTTCTGTCTGTGAACTTCCCAATTTTCTGCATGATAACATGGGCGTCATAATTTTTTAAATGGTGTAAAATTACAGGTATTCTCTTGGTATATTGAAACTGAATATTTTACATACTATGAGATGCACCCCTATAAGCTCCACTGAGATGACAGTGGTCACGGACGCAGTCTTGACCCAACTCTTTCTCGCAGATACTGCATACAATAGCCGAAATAAATTCATTTTCTTGTTCAGGGGTGATGCGCATAGGGACAACATTTTTCTTCATCTCAATAATGGTTTCTCCTTCAAAATGTTTATGTAGAAAGGTATCCACAACATTTTCACCACTTTGAAGCAAGGGTGTTTTACGCTTTTACCTGCAGAATCAACTATTACATATGCAAATCTTGATGGCGTATGCTTCGTCATTTTTGTAGTTGATAAGTTATCGGGTTTACGTGCACACCCTGATATTTTAATATTAAAACATTCAAAATCTGAATAGATCACATACGGAATTTTAATGTATGTTCATTTGTCGAAAATTTCAATACTGTATCCTCTTCCTAGGGCATCTGTATCTTCTGAGCATCTAAATAAGAAAACCGCTCACTATGCTCTTACTTGAGATTTTTCTTAGAAAATCTATGCAAGCAATATTTGCAATAGTATGATTCACCATTGTATCTGGTCAGCGAGCTTAGCAATCTGCTGAAGTTCTTAATGAGACAATAATGTCTCCCATCCACATTTGAAAGAAACAACAAATCCACGCGATTTTCATGACTGGCTTTAGTTGTCCTTAAAGGGAATATTTCCCCTTTGTAGCCATACACATTAATAGATATATTATTTTGTTTTCCAAACTTAGTAATTTGTGGTATTTGTACAGGATATTCAATACCATCTATATTTAGTTTACCTTCCAGCAATATATACTTACTCACTTGATAAGTGTGCTGGTCAGCTGGGTATAGAAATGCTAGCACAGACCAAAGAAAACATTTACTGTCAGCATTTCTTATATTAATTAGGGCATGTTTATTTCTCAACATTTCTGGTAATGGAATATAGCTGGAAGCAGCCAAAGGAAAATATTTAGCTAGTTTAAGCTCTAAGTATTTCACACTATCTACAGACCAACCCCTTCTTTGTGGTGGAAAGAAGATGTTTCAATCATGTAAGTGCATGCACCCTCAATCTATGATTTTAATTCTTCAGGATTTAGAGTGACGATACACTTACTGCGAAAGTAAGGGTGATTGTTTAATCCCCCTCCCCTCCAACACCAGAGTACTCTACACAGGCAGATGTATACCATTTTTGATTACCCATTATACTAAGTTGTTGGGTAAGTGTTGCTTCCAACTTCCTTTTAATTTAGTTAATAAAGACTAAAAATTGCTAGTCTTTCGCGGGAGTAATCTTGATGATTTTGACTGTACCATTCAAAGCATCTGAAAAATTACAGGGGTCGTAACTTCATCGACATCAAAATTCTCAGTATATTCCTGCTTTCTTGACTTCGAAACGTCGGTAACATTCCCCAGTGATGTTGCTCCTGTTGCAGTACAGTTGTTTAACCTGTGTCGTAATAGATTGTCCCGCCGTGAAAATATTTGACTGCATTTATCACACTCGAACGACTTCACCTCCCGACTATGTGAGGAAACATGTCTCTGAAAGCTGTCACTCCGAATAAAAACTTGTCCACACTCATCACACTTTTTAAGTACATCCTCTCGTTGTAAACGTATATGACGTGCCAGGTTGGTAATCTTGGTAAAAAAAATGAACAGTTATTAGATAAGAAGACTATTTTAATCAAGCCTGTTTGAAAACAAATAGATGAAATCTTAACTAGAGAGTGTGTTTTATGAAAACAAATAGATACAATCTTAATTATAGTTGACTTGACAATTATTCACAATCACTCCTGTGGATGTGGAAGACAAGATTCACACCAAAGCAAACAACGAGCATTTGACGAAAACCTTTATACACTGAGACAATAAGTTAAAGACCTTATTTCCTAATTCAAAATTATCTCATGTTTGATATAAATATAATATTAAAACGTTTACGTTAAATGGCTAAAGATAAATGTATTCAGGCCATCAGATGTTGGTCAGTTACCGTTGAAACTCAAACACGGGTTTGAATGTAGGTTATACTGTATCTTAAATTACATTTGTTCGAAGATCAGTCATTCAAAGTCATCCTGAAGCCAGTTTTTGTTCTACGTTCAACGTGAAATAAGTTATGCTTCAAGACGTTTCTTCTGTGCTAATGTCGAACCCAATTTATATCTTGAATGATTATCGGAAGGGTATATGGAGGTATTTTCTATAGTTTCTTCTTGTCTTCCTCCTTTCTCCTATATAAGATTAATATTTTTTGTGCACCTTGGAGAGCCAAGTTGTCATAATCAATACACAGGGGAATATGATTATCGCGTTTCCTAGCAAAGTCCTCTGTGAAGATATAATTGAATGTCTCTCGCAGCTTCTTAGGCTCAGCTGATGATCTTAACACGCTAATGAGGGCAAACAGCTTCCTGTGCACTAAAACATCCTCTCACGCTGTTTTCATTTTCAATATAAACTTACCTTTTAATTAAAGTTGTCATTGATTCATATGAATACATTTTATATATAACATTAATTTAAAATTAAATAATGATGTTGAGCTTTATCTCTGTACTAATTTTATTTACTAATATGAAGACGGAACAACCAACAAAACTATAAAAAGAGATCACTTTATTATGGCGTGCATTATTTCATTTTGGATTTGAGATTGGAATTTATATTCTAGTTTCTCCTTACTTTTAAAGGGAAAATAACATATCGACAAATAATGTGATTAGCTAAAGCACTTTTATTTTTTGTAAATGTTTCTTTTCAAGTTTAAAAGCTTTGCTTTCTAGCTCATTGAGAAGTAGGCCACTAAAAATTGTTTGTACACATATACATACACCATTATTCTTTTGTGAATACAGGTTATTTATTTTATCGTTAAGTAAATCGATATAATAATAAATTATTAATAATAAATTAATAATAATAATAGTGTTTATGTGATTGTTATTGACAGGACACCTACTCACATTAGTGGCCAGGCGGATAAAATGTCAGACATATCTAGTCTGTCTTTCCAATGTATAGGACGGGGCTCAATTAATGTTTATAAGATGTATTGAGGTTTTCTTCCTAAATGGTTTCCTACTCTCCCTCTACGTAAATGCGTGTAGTCCGGGCGGGTAGTAAGATGCTGCGGGCCATATAAGCATTTATTTATTTTGACAAACAGCAACAAAAACATAATAATAATAATTACATAGCTATAATTTTTTAATGTTGAACGCAAAGTCATTTTTTTTTCTCATACAATCTTCCTACCATGATTCTATCACAGCCTAAATGTGTGCCTGTGTGTGTGTGGGGGGGGGGGGGG
>CABFVX010005918.1:0-18238 GCA_902151425.1 Timema shepardi
CACTGCCACCGAGAGGATTCAAGGGGGTTGGGGGGTAATGGAATTTTGGGGGTTCTCTTTCACACGTAATAATTACCTCAAATAATTTTCTTTTGATTAAAATTAATATTTAAATGACGGGCGAGGGGAAAGAAAAAGTGTATATCTTTTACCAGGCTTCAAAGTTCAAACCCGTTTCATTGATCGAATGGTCTAAGCCAGGGGCTTACAACTGGTGGCCCGTGGCGCCCTTTTTTTGTTGCGGCCCGTCAAGTTTCTTGGAAAAGTAATTTACTGGTAGTTTTATTTTTTTATTTATCACCGCGTCTTACCACCCGTTCGGGTTGTACGCTTATATTACACTGATGTGCTCGGGATTGGGAGGGTTTAATTTAGAGGATGTGCACCCGCATTTGCGTGGATAGAGAAAACCATCCTCATCGCACCCGACCGGTATTGAACCCCGCTCTTTCGTCTTTGGCAGTCTAGTCTAACACGAGAATAGCGCTTTAGACCATACAGCCACCGAAGCGGGTAAGTAATAAACTTAATTGCGCTCTATTTTTATAATAGCTAGTGAATTCCGTGTGAGTCTAATTTCCATCCATCCCTCGACCGATTACGATGCGACCCACCACTAAACTGGTGGATTCAATTGTTTCACTTGGTCTAAACCAATGTTCCGCGGCGGCGAATTAGGTGTTCCGTGATGTTGTAGCCCAGAGCACACCACCCATCGCTGTTCAATAACAGCATAACGAAGTCGTTACGAGCGTTAGCCGTATGTCATCCGCATTTCTTACTTACTCGTACGTATTAATATTTTAAATACATCTGACAAAATCAAGATTAAAATTATGGTTTACCCAGATTACTAATGGTTTGAACGAAATGTTTCAAAATGTTAAGGAAATGGGCACAGATAAAGAACTTAAATTCTGGAACATTTGAAGTTACTTGAGGAGAAAATCGGTCTTTACTATACTAATTGTTATTTGCCTTACAACCTTTGGACTGGGTCCGTAATCCATTTTCTCCTGCTGCCGCGGCGCGTGCCCGAAACAAAACGGCGTTCCACAACAACAACAACAAAAACGTTTACACTTGTTAAGTGCACCGTGAACTTAAAACAATTAAGCGGAACACTGCTCTAAGACGTCACTCTCGCATTAGAATGGACTGCCAATGATGAGATCGGGGCTCGAAACTCAGCAGGGTTTTATAAATATGTTCGCCAACTCCCCGTAAAATGGTTTTCCCACTCTACATCCTGACATATGAGGTGCAGTTCCTCTCAATATGTACTCATATCTACCCTATTAGTGTTAAGTGTACGGGCATTCCAAACCGGGTAGTAAGACTCGGTGTACACTACAAGTAAATACACTGATATAGACACAACGTGAGCAGTAGTTCTTCAGTCCACTTTTAACAAGATGTGCATCCGTCACTTTTTGAGCTACATGCCCTATTCTCACGAGATGTGCATCCGTCACTTTTCGAGCTACGCGCCCTATCCTCTCGAGATGTTGTGATCTCCAATGGGTAACAGGTGCACTACCGAGTAAGTACCGTTGGGCGCAAGTCAGGAGACCGCGCCGCGCCCGTCGGCGGAAGACGCCCTACTTCTCCTAGGCGCAGGTCAAGTTTAGTCGACGGCCGACACGAATCCAAGACGGTCACACACCATCTGACCTGACCCGCTGGCCTAGATATCTCGCGACAGTCAAACTTCCTCTCCGCGAATTAGCATAATCGTATTCGCTATCGTCATTTGTGACTAGGATTAGAAACAGCATCTGTGGGCACACTCGGTCCTAGGATTTGAATAACGGCAGAGGGAATTGAGATACATGGGCCTAAAAAAAGAGGGAGGGAGGCAGAAACCGCTGCCCCTAGGAAATTATTGGACCTTCTTTGGAATTGATAAACCCTTTCTATTAGGGTACTCGCATATAATATAATATCTTAAGATAAACTATGGTATTCTGTAATTCTAATATTTATCTAGTCGACCACCTTAGTGGTATTAGGATAAACTGCCGCTCGCCTCAAGACCCGTTGTACGTGTGTTCAAACCCAGCTGGGGTCGACGAACTTTTCTTGAACGATAAACAACCATAGCACAACTTCCTTTGAAGTGGAAGTAAGCCGTTGGTCCCTTGTCGGTTGTGGCATGTAAAATTACTTTTTCCGGCAAAATTGGTAGGCCCTTTCACTCTCGCTCATAGAAATACTTGTGTGTTTATGTAATCAAGACGGGCCAGGAAGTGTACGTTAAATACTTTAAATAATTGAGAGAGAAAATCCATTCACAAGTTATACATTCGTTTATCACTTTCCCGCCAAGCAAAAGGTGGATACATTTACTCTATAATTACACCCTACTCATCCCTAAGTCCTTTATTATAAGTGTACGAGTAGCCCAGAAGTGTAGTAAGATAATGGTTTACGACTATGTTTAAGGACGTATTTTTCATAACTTGACTTGGCGGAGACTTTGACGCTAGCTTAGAAAAGAAGCCATAGTCCACTATTGATAAAAACTAACCTTTTAGAAAATACAAACTTTTTTGCAGTCAACAACGATAACATTTTACTATACCGTTAGCGTCTTTTTAAACTACTACCCATTCGGGCTATACGATAATGTATATTTATAATAATAGGCTAGGGATGATGACGGTTGAAATTAGAGGAATTGTACCCGAATTTCCATGGTGAAAGAGAGATTGGGAAACTGTTTGGTAAAAACCACCCTCACTATACCCGACTGAGATTCGAACTTCTATCTCCCCGTCATTGGCAATCTGGTATATTGCGAGAGCAGCGCTTAAGTCCGTGAGGCCACCGAAGCGGGTCGTTCTTTATTAATTATTAGCAGAAGAACCCGCCGTTGCCCGTTGAAGTTAATGCATTGCGTTGTTACCCCGGCCATCGCTATTCTTTGCTTCAAACATACAGAAAAAAAACTTCATTTTATTTCTTCCGACCAGGTTTTTAATAAATAAAAAAAACAGCTTCGAGAGAAACATGTTCTAGAACAGAGGCTACACATTTTAAAAATTTCATATCCCTGCGTATGGTATAAATCACTCAATACTCATGAGTCATGACAGACAAACGCTTCAATTTATTAATATAGATTGTCTTGAACACATTAAAAAAATATACTGTGTTTAATTGTGTTTTTATAAATTATTTGATAATCCACTGTTAGTTTCTCATTATCAAGCTAGGATGGCTACTTTAAAGCGGTTTTGTAGGGAAATAAAGAGCTATCTGATAGAATTATTCTTTTTGGTGGTATTGACTTGCCAGCCCGGCGGATTTGACTGCTAATTTCATCGGAAGTTACAAGGAACTTGAGAGAAAGAGAATTACAACTTATATCCTCGCAGTCCCACTTCCCTAGAAGAAACCTCTTGATAAGAAGGTCAGGTCCCTTTTCTACGTCACTTCCTCTCACCTGGCTTCCCACCATCAAGACTTCCGGTATACATCTCCTGCGTTTACATCTACCTGACGTCAATCTGTGTGTGTGTGTTGTGATCTTTCCACTTCCACAGACAAACAATAGCTCTTCTTTACCTTCTTTTTATACTGACGGAAAAAAGGGGGAACTCATGGGAGCATTGCGTTATGTGTGGCGTGTATAAATATTGTTACATAAGTCTCTGGCTAGTTCGACATTGGTTAATAGTAACAAATAATATTTAATTCTTATCTTAGATGGAGATATTTGGTTAATTCGAAGCCCAGACTTAGTAAATTTGTTCGATTTTGTACTCATTTCAAACCTAGCTTAGCGATTTTTTCATGGCATAGGGTCTTACTACCCGTTCGGTTTATACGTCAATGTACTAATTACACTAACGGGCTAGGAATTTGGAAGGGTTTATCTAGAGGAAATGCATCCGCATTTGCTTGGAGGGGGAAGTGGACAACCATGTAGTGGGAAACCACCCCTCAATACACCCGACTGGGATCGAACTCCAAACTTCCCCATCTTAGGTAGTCTAGTCCAACAAGAGAGTAACGCGTTAGACCACGCGGCTACCGAAGCAGGTCGATATTTACTAAACCATCCCCATATGCCTTAAGAATGTCAAATAAAGTAATTATCGTCTCTCTCATAGTAAAAGAGAAAACGGTAAATTCTAAACTGATGACGAGCCGGTTTCCTAGAATAGGGATGTGTTGGCTCTTCTTTCGTCACCTCCGCGAGACAACGTAATAACTTGTGGCTCAGCATTGAAAATGTATATTTTTATTGTTGCGTGTCTTCGATGTTTTAAGTTTGCAATTTTTGTATCTTAGTAATGTTTCCATGTTTTTACTTTTTTTCTTGTTTTTTTCATGTATGTAGACTATAAATTGTGAAAGTATGTATCATATAGCATATATAAAATATTTGTGATGTAGCATATTTTGAGGTTGTTTATTATTATTATTACTATTATTAGCACCGCGTCTTACTGCCCGTTCTGGTTACGCTAATGTGTATTGGTAGGGTGATTGCGAGATGAAATGGAGGACCTACAGTTTAACGTGGGACCCGAACCACGGTGGAGGCCTGGCATTCCACACATTCACAAGTTGTGATTGATACACGTATTGTCAGAGGTGAAGGAAGGGTTTGGCAATCAGATAAATCTGTGCCGGGACCTAGTATTGAACCCCGGACCGCCAGGCCTAGATACTCATCAAAAGCCGGGTAGGCTATCCACTTGTGTATCAGTGGAGACGGGAAATCGTCGCAAAGTGTCGTGTCAAATGCGATACAAAGTTAACGCAAAGGGCCCGATCGGTCGGTTTTTCGCCGTCACATCAAAGGGATGGATCGGCACTAGGTTGCGACATATGTGGACGGGCTACCGTTTTACTGCGTTGCGCGCTCATCCCTGTCGCGGAAACCTTGTGCAGAGATTTGGTTTTTGTTAGCACTTTTTTTTTACTTTCGTTTATTGTTGCTCTGGATGTAATTTTGGCCCATTGGAGTGGAGTAAGAAGAAGATCATACAATTTATAGAGATATACCGTAACAGTTACTTAATTTGGGACCTAAAACATCCTGGTCGTTTCAATAAAGTGCGAGAACAAGATGCGTGGTAGGACAGCAGAATAACCAGAACTGAACACTCAAGTACGATACGTGTCGTCACACGTTTCGATACAGATACTGTATCGTACCACTAGATGACACGATACGCGGATACGATACGATGATACCCGCCTGAAACGTGCTTTTATTTGCGTTGATATAAAGCGATAAACCATTTAGAAAAGGGAGGGGGGGGGGAAACAAACATTAGTACACCCGGCCGGGATTCGAACCTCCCCACCCCTGTCGTCAGCACACCAAACCAATGAAACTGACATATACACCTTTTGTCCGTGCCGGTCTCTTGTAATAATCATATCTACAGCAAGACGACGTTAAAAGTATCTGTAGGACAATATCCAAGTTCCGGTGCATTTCTGATCTCGCAACGATACACTCGTCACGCGCTTTCTAACATCAATGTCAAGGGTTTACGTTCCTTTTCACTTATCTGCAGGAAATCCTCTTTGGTTAAACCTTCGCGAGGTGGCACACGTTTGGGGCCCGGGTTCACATCTCGACCTTAAGGTACTATTTAAAATCTAGGAAATATATTATATACTTTTAGTTTTAAAACCCACATAAACCTCACATATTCACGATAGGCTTTTTCTCTCAATGTCTTACTAACAGCCCGGACTATAAGTATTTACTAAATTAATTATGCAGGGATGGGGAAGATAAAAATTGGGATTAAATGTAATCGCATTTGCGGGTAGGCAGAGTGGGAAACCATGTAGGAAAGAGCAATGTTGATACACTTAGCCGAGATTCAAACCTCGACCTACCCATTATCGGTAAACCAGACTTTATGAACTTGACATTTAATCCCCGTAACCATCAGTACGGATTTATCTAGAAGTTAAATTAGATAGATAAAAGCCTCTTCGGTGGTTGAATGGTTTAAGGTGTCACTCTCGTGTTAGACCGGCCTGCTGATGACTGAGAGATCGGTAGTAATACGCGGTGATACAAAATCAAAAAACTTAAGAGAACATTTTGGGGTAGGAAAATATTATTGGATAAGCCTATTGGTTTTAGTTTTTGTTTACGTATACACTTTTAAAAAATGCCAAAAAATTCTTATAGACCCAATATTTTTATTAGTTTCAAAAAATTATATAATAAAGTTCAGTCCTTTTAGTTTATTTAACTATATGGTCAACATAAAGAGTTATCAACACTTTACGCTAGGTATGTATGAGGTGAAAAATCCATAAATAGGTGACAACAATAAATCAAGACAAAATTTAATTCATGTATGTCCTTTGTTTTTCTTGATTATTACAAATTAAACTTGACTTTGTCAAAAAAAAATCTTTCATAAATTCAATCCATTTTAAATTGAAATTAGTGTTATTTTATACCGGGTGATGCATTTAAGTTAAGAAACCAGAATATCCCGAAAACAAAACATTTTAGAAAATAATTGTTTCGAACTTGGACATCCATTTAGGAAGATGTTTTAACATTTTGTATTCAACGACTTTTTATTAGGTACATTATGTTATCCTTTATTACATTAAATGCAATATTATTTATAAAATTACTAATGTTCAAAACTATGGCCATTAACGTCGATACATTTTTAATGTAGTAAAAAGATGTTGAATAAAATTTTAATAAGAAATACATATTTAAATATCTTCAAAAATGAATGTCGAATAAAAGAGTTTCAATTTTTTTTTTGTGTAGGGTAAAATAACGTCAACAAAAATTAAAGGTTTATATTTATATAAACAAAGGTGACCTCTAAATCACCTTGAAGATGTCCATCAAACCAAAAATAATTAGTGCTGTTTTATATCCACCCTCAAACATAAAAAAACTTTTATTCGAATTTTTTTTCTTTCTAAAATTCTTCGTATTCGGGATATGTTTGTGCCCAAACTTATTAAATGCCTCAGCCGCCATATAGTTAGTATCCGACACCATGGCTCAGTCGGTAGCGTGTCGATTCTCGGCGTGGCTGAAAAAAAAAGTGCACGTTAAATACCTCTCATACAATATTAAGGCTAATAATATATCCGAAAATCGGTAGTTTCAGAATATATGGCTTAACGATTGGTTAGGGGAAAACAGATCTCGTAACTTTTCTAGCGGTCAAGTAATGTCATTCCTATGAGAATTGGACTGTACCATATCCACTGCTACGCAATCAATCATAAGTATAGGTCCTATGTGTTTATAAGATCTCAAGTTTTTACCGATGGTATCATTTTTGATGTCTGGAAGCTACAGTAGCCCCATTACTTTTTTGGTGCTGACTGACAGCTAAAAGCTTTTAAAAGTTACCAGACCAAATTATGTATCCCTACGCCGAACCATATGATCTGCAAAAACATGTGTTTAGCAGCTATCACTTCTGACAGTTTAGGTATATACCTAAATGTCGAGTGTCAGAAGTCAGCTGTGAGCTGTCAGTCAGCACCAAAGAAGCCATGGGGCTACTGTAGATAAAAAAAGACTCCAAGAATGTTTGCTATTTTAGTTTCCCCCCCTTCTATTAGCAATTAAATTAGGCTCTTCAATCCGTGAATAAGTTATGCTTTACCCTTCAAAAGCCTTTCATGTTCAAATTGCTTACAATCTTATTTCAAAACGATTGGTATCAACTTGGTTTTATTTGTAACATAATTGTTTCTAGAGTCCTGTGCTTAAATAAATTACTATTTGTTCCTTCCTTCCAAAAAAGTCACCCTGACCCTGTTATGATCACGCCACTTCTGGGCGGCACATTGTGTGCTCAGAAGCTGTACAAAAAAAAACCTCGACCC
The DNA here is from genome assembly GCA_902151425.1 of Timema shepardi. NCBI lineage: Eukaryota > Metazoa > Arthropoda > Insecta > Phasmatodea > Timematidae > Timema > Timema shepardi. Next base: position 7,861 of record CABFVX010005918.1, read on the forward strand.
CACCACCTTACCACCCAACCCTCAGACCTTCTGAGACAAAATGGACCAAACGATACAAAAGGATCGGTAGGTATTTCGTGACAGGTAACAAGAGATAGTGAAGGAGGGAAAGAGAAATCAGTTTTCTCGATTGAATCGAAATCCATTCCTCCTCCATGGGTCCCTCCTTTTTTTATTGTTACTTTTGAAGATGAATGACGAAAAACCCAATGCTCCGAAGTCACTGAGCTGTAAAAGACCCCGCGAAAGCAGGCCTTAGAATATTTTTTTTTAAAGAAAAAGTTTTGTAAGGGAGGGAACGCGCAAATCCTCCCGGTTTGTTTTTTTCGTCCCTTGTTCAAATTCTTTTTTCTCCTCGTTGAATGAGTTCTTCGTCCATTTGATGCTTTTCTTCTAGATAAAGAATGTGGAGATCCCGAAGAATCCTGTGACGGTTAACATCAATTTTATATCATGTTATCAATCTGCGAGAAACGAGGAAAAAGAAATAAGAAATACTCTCGCCGGGGACACGGACAAAGGCGTCAGTCTCGTCTGGTCTGGTTTGTCGGTGACAGGGGTAACAGCGGCCTCAAGCTCCGGCCGGGTGTACTACAATTCTGTGGCAAGACCACGACAAACCTTGGTACAGGGTGGCACGGATTACTGTTTACTTGCGTTATCTCCGTTATTATAGAGGGCTATGTACGGTTTTCACTATACAGTCAACTCTCGATTCTACGACCTTTCACGGTTCCCTGGAAAAGGATCGTTATTTCGAAGGGGTCGTTATTGGAATTTTAACAGATTTTGTTTTACCCCTGAACTTCATACGAAAAAATTGCATTTTTTTAGACAATACGTGAAAAAGTAAATAAAATAAAACCTACCTATTTCTTGAAGAAGGTACTCTTTTCACTCATTTCGTCAAAATTATAAGTTCGTATCAAATAAAAAAAATAGCGTGGGTCATCAAAAATCGTTCACAAAATCCAACCAAAAACGTAACCAAATCAAAATAACAATGTTAAACAATAGCATGGGTCATCAAAAATTGTTCACAAAATCAAACCAAAATAGTAACCAAATCGAGAATCGAAATAACAATGGCAAAAGCAAGCCTGGCGTGTGATGTAGCGGCAGTCGCGCGCGGGGAAACATTGTCTTGCTTGTGGGAGGGGGTGGACAGAGTCAAGTGATATTGGCTGGCATTGATGAGGTGGTGTCTTTTTTTATACCTGACCCACCCCAGTTACTAGTAATACAGCGCTCACAAAGATAATTGCAACGCAGCGACCTAAATAAATGCAACAAACACATTTTACAGCCGATTTCCTTAAACTTTTCAACCTTTTTTCCCACATTTTTCACGGTTCCCCAAAAAAGGGTCGTTACTTCGAGAGGGACGCTATTCCCGGGGTCGTAGAATCGAGAGTTGACTGTATTTGTCCTCATCTAACATTTATATCCAAGGAATGGGGGGGATTCAAGTATTGCGTAATGTACTTAGGGAAAGAGGGGTGGTCAGAACAATGCTTATGTGAGTCAAAGAGAGACGGACAAGACCCTGCCACCCCAAATGATTATTAAAAGTGTCGAGACGAACTATAATAATAATTAATGTATTCATTAATGATACTTTTTTTACAATTAAAATTAAATGTAAAATTAAAATATATTTTAAATATAATTGTATAACTGTTTTTAATTTTAATATAACGTATACAAGACCGGGGGAGGTGGGGTCGGAAGTTTTTTTTTAATTTATGCTTACAAAGGAAGGGAGCCCCCCCCCTCCCCCCAATGGCCAAAAAGGTGAATGCCTAATACTTGAAACCACCACTACCACCATGTATTAATAACTAAAACTTATTCAAATTCCATGTGTTTTGAATAAAATTAATCGAATAAAAAACAATATTGTTTAGAAAGAAACATATACTAATTATGTTGGGTTTATTTAAACTAACTATCCATCCATCTATCTATATATCTATCTATCTATCTATCTATGTTTATGGATAGCAGTGCAGTATATACAGTAGCCCCATGGCTTCTTTGGTGTTGACTGACAGCTTACAGCTGACTTCTGACAGTCAACATTTAGGTATCGACCTAAATTTTGACCGTCAGAAGTGACAGCTGCTAAACACATGTTTTTGCAGATCATATGGCTCGGCGTAGGGATACATAATTTGGTCTGGTGACTTTTAAAAGTTGTCAGCTGTGAGCTGTCAGTCAGCACCAAAGAAGCTATGGGGCTACTGTACTATCGTAGAGTAGCGCAGCAAGAAATGTATTTATTTCCAGGAAGGTTTGGTGTCCACCCGGAAAATAGGCCATTGAGTTATATTCCGGTACTGTTCCGGCCAATCCGAGACGTTTAGCAACCTTAGTAGTAAGACGTAGAGCTTTGGGAAAGGGGTGGGGGGGAAGAGTTTAGTGTGTATGATAGCATAATAACCTTTATCGACGGACATTCAGGCTAAGATGTTAAACATCGTCAGGTCTGGTTTACCGATGACGAAGAAGTCTAAGCTCGGTTCCCGGGTGGTTGTGCAGAGGTTTTTTTTTTCTCCCCATCCGAAATGGTTTTCCACTCTCTTCCCACACAAATGCGGATATGTTCCCTATGCATTCCACATTTCCCATCTCCACCCCAGTAGTGTAAATGTACGGGCAGACCGGACGGGTTGTAAGACGTGCTGCAAAAAACCACTCATATTTATTTCAAGATGCTCGCTTATAGCGTCTCATTTATTCCAGATAACGTCAGACATCCCTTTTTGGAGGCAACATGGAAACACAACTAGGTTGGATCTAACAAAAACATAACATAACATATAAAAGAACTTCGTCACTGTAATAGCCCTTATATGTCTTGAGAAAGTGAGTGACGTCATGTCAGGGCGCGTGGGTTTGTGGCAGTTCCCGCTACAGCTCTCTAGAGATTTCCATGAATCACCGTAAGAGAGAGAAAGAGAAATACGTTATTTCGGAGATCTTCCCGTGATTCACCCCAACTTGCGGTCGGAAACTCGAGATGGGAAATGTTTGCACAATAAATTCTCCTTCTATGTAAAAAATGTATAACATTAGAATGAATCCGCGAGAGATAGGATGTAATGATAATGAGGTGGACTGGATAGAACTAGCTAAATACAGGGATAGGGTGTGATGAGGGGAACTGGATAGAACTAGCTCAATACAGGGATAGGGTGTGATGAGGTGGACTGGATAGAACTAGCTCAATACAGGGATAGGGTATGATGAGGGGGAACTGGATAGAACTAGCTCAATACAGGGATAGGGTGTGATGAGGGGGAACTGGATAGAACTAGCTCAATACAGGGATAGGGTGTGATGAGGGGGAACTGGATAGAACTAGCTCAATACAGGACTAGGGCGTGATAAGGTGGACTGGGTAGAACTAGTTCAATACAGGGATAGGGTGTATTGAGGTGGACTGGATAGTACTAGCTCAAGATAAGGATAGGTTGTAATGAGTTGGAGTGGATATAACTAGCTCGAAATAGGACTAGGGCGTAATAAGGTGGACTGGGTAGAACTAGCTCAATACAGGGATAGGGTATGATGAGGGGGAACTGGATAGAACTAGCTCAATACAGGGATAGGGTGTGATGAGGTGGACTGGATAGAACTAGCTCAATACAGGGATAGGAGTATGATGAGGGGGAACTGGATAGAACTAGCTCAATACAGGGATAGGGTGTGATGAGGGGGAACTGGATAGAACTAGCTCAATACAGGGATAGGGTGTGATGAGGGGGAACTGGATAGAACTAGCTCAATACAGGACTAGGGCGTGATAAGGTGGACTGGGTAGAACTAGTTCAATACAGGGATAGGGTGTATTGAGGTGGACTGGATAGTACTAGCTCAAGATAAGGATAGGTTGTAATGAGTTGGAGTGGATATAACTAGCTCGAAATAGGACTAGGGCGTAATAAGGTGGACTGGGTAGAACTAGCTCAATACAGGGATAGGGTATGATGAGGGGGAACTGGATAGAACTAGCTCAATACAGGGATAGGGTGTGATGAGGTGGACTGGATAGAACTAGCTCAATACAGGGATAGGTGACGTACTTTTGTAAGTGCAGCAAATAACTTTAAGTCCAACCCCACCCACCTATGTGAACTGATTGTAATAGTAATACAGTAATACTAAATTGAGACACTTTAACTCCTCTTCCGACCCACCTCTTCGGATGGTCTTGAGGCGTCCACATCGCAACAGGCTGGGTTCAAGTGACGGGAAAGTTTGAGGTTTGACTCCCGGCAGCTGGGGAAGTGTTGGTACTACATGTGGTTTATCACTTCGGGTTCCCCCCGTCCCTTCTGCACTCTAATGCTGGTGAGCTTCCTCTTAAGGTGTGGATGCAGGGAACGCGAAAAATGGTAAGCGTTTTTGCAGTTTTTATAGTAAAATTCTTTTGGGCCAAAATAAATAAAATATCTCTCCAGTAGACATATATAGTTTAATTTTCTCCACACTGTGATATCAAGTTGTTGAATAACTGTCAAGGGTGTCCTGGAATTTAATGACAATTTTTTCTTTTCATTTAAAAAGTTTTTCATCTAATGAACTTATGATCTTGACAGATAAGCAAAAACACTGTTGATATCATCATATGAAGAAAATTAAACTTTAGGTTTTTACTGGAGGATTTTTTAAAATTCTGTCTAAACAATATATATATATTTTTTAAACTGCAAAATCACGGACATTTTCTCGCGTACCTTACACTCCCAACTTGAAACTCCTTTACCAATCCCAACACCTTGAAATAAGTCGTTAGTTAACCTTGGCGTTGAATTTACCAATAACAAAAACATTCCACCATGTTTGCTTTCCAAATGTACACTCCGTTTACCTTGAAAGGTGACACATTCTTACATTGACGGCTTACACTATGGCCCTAACTTATAAACGGCTCCATAGTGTAAACCAGGGGTCTTCAACCCGTGGTCCACGATATCATTTTGTGCGGCCCGCTGACTCATGGAAAAATAAAATTATTCCAAGATTAAAAAAATTATAAATACAGATATATATATATTTTACATAAACAACAACTAAAACAAATACATAATTTATTTATGTATTTTACGTTATTTTAGAAATTACTTTTACTTTTTGCCTGAAGAAAAAGATTACGTTTTAGTACAAATGTACTGAACCGGCAAATTACAATTCTAGTAGACAAGACAAATAGGGCTACCTTTGGGTAAGAAAAAAGATAATAAAAAATAGGGGGAAAAACAGATAATATATTTCACGAGAAATCTTAAACCCAAATGTGAGTATAAGTGTAAAAGAATTAGCTAATATGAATATTTAGGATGACGTGGTGGTCTAGAGGTAAGGTGTCAGACTTCTGTGTTGGTGGTCCGGGGTTCAAACCCTTCCTCCACCTCTGACAAGACGTGTATTAATCACAACTTGTGATTGTGTGGAATGCCCAGGCCTCCACCGTGGTTCGGATCCCACGTTAAACTGTAGGTCCTCCATTTCATCTCACAATCACCCTACCATATACACAAGGGCGTACGTGCGGTGCTAATAATAATATTTAAATATTTATTCAATTCGATTATTAACGCTACAGTGTTGCGGTCCGCGAGCCAACAAGAGACACAAACTTTGGCCACATTAAAAGGTTTGATACCCCTGAAGTGTAAACAGTTGAAAGGTAATTTTGTTACTTTGCAGGGCAAACTGAGTGTACAAGTCCTCCTCCTTGTCGCCGGGCGTAAATACTTGACGTCATTTCGTAAGGAATTTCAAAATCACCCAGTTTCGATAGAAACGAGTATTACTCAGTATTTGTTACCGTTTGAAATGAAAGTTTTCAAAGATTTCTTGTAAACGAGTTCTTGTTTCCGGCTGACCTGGATATTGTTTCCACGACTCTCCGTTACCTGAGTGATTTGTTTTTGGAGACTGTCCGTGTGTTCGGGGTTGCATATTAAATTGTTTGCCGAAGAAGATACAGGTACTCTACTTGCCCTCCTTCAATATAATATTATCTCATAAATTTTGGAAACAAAATCTTTGAGCAGTGGCGGCTCGTAGCTAAAATTAGTGGGGGTGCTGCTCCATAAAAAAATTAACCTTAATTTTAAAATTGTGAAAAAGGAAGAAAGAAAACATGTATAAAAAGAAAATTTATTCAGGAACTTGATAAAATCTTAACAAAAAAACCCCAAACTCTTTTACCTACTTTAACTTAAATTGTCAAAAGTTCAAGCTTGATCTATTCATTTAAAAATTAAATCCATTCTTCTTGTTTTAATTTGTGCAAAAAGTTCAATAATTTTCTCCTTGATCTCTGGATAACAATTGAGGAAATTTTTCTCCATTTAAAGTACTGCCTAGCGCATTTAGTCCTTTGTTAAATAAAAGAACTGGAAAAAAAATGAATCAAATAGAATTGCTGGAAACAGAATAATAATCTGATTCTACACTTTATCACATTCAAGAATATGGTACTCGGTTTTTTAAGCACAACACACGCTGAGTAAAAAAAATCCTTCCACCATCACGCCAGAGCCGGCACTGCGAGAGAAACAGTGCTCTCTCTACCTGGCAGTACCCCCTTCCTCCCCTCCTATGTGCGCATGCGCACAACTCTCAAACATCACGTCGCTGACACTGTGAAGCACACAGTTCCATACAAAGATATTTGTATATTTTTCATAAACTGGGGGATGGCTACTGAAGTACTGACACTAAGCTTAAGGAATATATATTGTACAACAAAAATAAAGAAAGAATTAAAGAAAAAAATACTCATTATATTAAATGTTATTGATAATATCAAGTGGAAATAGGGGGTGCTGCAGTTCCGCAGTACCTATACACGAACCGCCACTGCCTGACAGTAAACCCTCGACAGCCACTTTTTATAGGTACTGGCATTTGTTACTGTTATCATTAATTACTAAACACAATTATTATTGGTTTGATCTGAGTGTTTTAATTGAATTTATATATCTTGTGATAAAGTGGTGTTTTTTTTTCAACAACTAGGAGAGAAAAATTCAAGGAATTTACTTCATTTCAGGGGGGGGGGGGAAATTCCCACCTTTTGGGGTGGAAAAACCTTACCTTTGGCCCTTTTTTNCTTTTTTGAACCCGGCCCTCACCCCCTTGGCATACATACCCTCACCCTTCATCTTTCCCCCCGTAACATTGACTTCTTTTATATGTACAAACTCTATTACCAACCCTTGTAAACTAAATCACAGTCGTAAATGGTCATTCCTTTTTCTCTTTTTTTTCGTACGTGTGTGGATATTTTTATGTGTGATGTTGTCGACTAGAGGATAGAATACGTTGCATCATAAATTTACTGGACCGAAGGTAAAGTCTTCTGATAGAAGAATATAAGAGGGCATCAGGAAAAAAAAACTGACATTTTCTTCTTCCTTTTTTTGTTCCTTACAATGTTGGTGACGTCTTGTCTTTCGCTTCGATTCCCCTGGTATGTGTGTGCGCGCTATAAATAGGGGATGTGGATAAGAGTTGGTGGGGGAGGGGAGGAGCCGTCATCCTACTTTTTTTATGTGGGGGATGTCAAATTTAGTCAGGGTCCTCGTATCCCATCTCACCGACCCCGCCACAAAGTCTTGGGGTCTTTCTGTCTTGTCCCATGGAAGATTCTCGGCGATAAAAAGAGAGGAATGACGTTAGTTGTTTGGGGTGGGTGTTTGGAAATGGTGTTGTGGTTAGGGGGAGGTCCCTGAGTTAGGGTTGGATTCATTGGTGGTGACGTCGAATATTTATGGCGAAAGTTTCTAGGAATAATAAATATTTTAGTTTTTTTTTATTTGGGATGTTTAAGGTACATTTTCTGAATCAATATATTTTTTTAATCACCACACGACTTACAAACTAACTTTGTGCTTGGAGGTTCTATGATTCTTAATGTGTCGACGCACCTCTAAATCATAACAATTCCTGGGGACGTTAATTCTTTTCTGTAATTGCTGGAACCCCCAAATTCAAAACGGTTTACTTCTTCGGTCATGCCTAGAATCGAACCTTAGACCTTTGAGCCAAGGTCCGAGTCTAGTACACGTGAGTATTTTACGTAAACAGGATTAATACACACTTAGAAAACAGGGAAAACTTATTAAAGTCTGGAAATTTGATGAAACAAAGAAAAGTCGTGGAAATATCAGTGGATTTTTATTTCAAATCACTGAAATGACAGTTATTTTTGCAATAATTTCTCAAAATAAAAAGTAAAAAAAACCCATAGCTTATCATATGAAATAATGGTAAAATACGATTCTTTTTTGTTCTGAGAAGCTGGAAAAATTCAAGGAATTTTAAAACTTAAATTGTTTATCACCCTAAATAGATGACACGTGTTTATTTCTGCTCCAGTGGTCACCTGGAAAAAGGCATCAGTCTCGTCCTGTCTCGTTTACCGGTGACGAGGAGGTCACTGCCTCGAATCCCGGCTGGGTGTTCTGAGGTGTCTCCTCCCCCCCCCTAAATATCTTCAAGCTTTTCCTTCGTGAAAATGTGGGTACACTTCCTCTAAATTATACCCTCCTCAATCCTTATCTTCACCACATTAGTGTAGGTATGCGGGTGACCCGGATGGGTAGTGAAACGGGGTGGGTTTTTTTTACTAGCACAAGCTACATAGTCGTTATTCAAGGCCTTTGAGATTATTATTATTACTAAGCAATATTTTATTTGTTTTGACCAAATTCTTTTATTTAAAAATTGTAAAATTACGGACCTTAACTTGCGATTATTCCTATTCTTCTGTCTTCTATATTTGGTTTATATGTATGCATAGCACATAGTGCGCAAGAAGTTGAAATACATTTTTTTTTCAATTATAACATAGTGAATAGTGTACGACGTATAAAGTTGATTTAACTTAAACTTCTTATACGTCATGCATGGAGTGTATTTATTATAGATAATTTCATTGAACTTGAGAGGTATCAGCCAATGAGAATGCGAGGAGAGGATACAGCCAATCAAACGCGAGTATACAAACAGAGGAAAATAATTATCTTCTGTGTTCATGCCTCAGGGTAGCCATACTTGTTGGTTATTCAAGAATGTTATTGGTTTTAGCTTCGGTAATTATGATTAATTATAATGAAGAAATATTACATTTTCCATTCTCTTATTGAGAAGTAGGTCTAATGAATGTTATGATATTCATAACACTGATAAAATCGGAACCAAGCAAAAATAAAATTTGATTTAATAGTACGTAAGAAAAATTAAATTAGATAAAATTCAAGTTTCAAAAGGTACGGTTTAACTAACGTTATTTTTCATATAAACCCCTTTATTTAAATATTAAAAAAAAAATATTATCTAGTAGTGAAAAGAGGTTAGACCATTTTCCATTTATAAAAACTTTTTTTTTGCCAAAATATATCTAATATTGTTTCATTACAACCATATAGTTCAATTTTCCTCACCTTGTGATAGAAACAGTTGTTGAATATATGTTGATGGTGTCCTGGAATTGAATGACAATTTTTTTTTCTTCATTTAAAATTTTTCTCATATACTGTAATGCCACTATGTTCATGACAAATATTCAACAATTATTGAAATCACCATGTGAAGAAAATTAAACTTTATGTTTGTACCGAAGCAATATTTTACTTATTTTGACCCAAAAAAATGTTATGATATAAATACTGCAAAAACAAAACAGGCCACCAATTGTAATCTTTATAAGACGATGTAGTTTATCTTATTAATATCTGTGTACTGTGCTTTATACATTATCTACTATTAGTTAATGCATGAATATCAACCCAAGTATACAACTTTTTCTGTGAACCAGCCCAAATACACTAAACGAGGGGGATGCACAACACCCTATAGGGGCGGATCTGGTTCTCTTTGGTGCCACGGATAGATCGGGCGGAGACTTTTTATATTACCTTTACTCTACCTGGACAGTAACACTCGGGTAACAACAACCCTGGCTTTGGTTGGGTGGCAAGACTTTCCCACCTTGAGGGGGCTCTTCAGAATACCTCGAGGGTTGATACTACAGGTTGTGGGGGAGAACGGCGCGTAGGAATGTTTTCAATTAGGGGATATTGTGATAGAGAGGCGGACAACCTTCAATCAAATTGTCACATAGTCTTTTTTTTATCTTTTTAAGAACGAAGAGAGAGGGAAAGGGGGTGGGGGGAGGTATTTGCTGTCAAAAGTAGTGCGATAAAGTGCCCTTATTGTTATGGGCTTATTATTATTTTATTGGAAAGATAAAATGATGAATTAGGCAAATATTTACCGCATTTATTTTATTGTAAGAGCTTTGAATATTTCTAAAAGATAAATTTGTTAATATTAAATGTTACTTTTTGTCTCCCCC
>CABFVX010005918.1:24277-35502 GCA_902151425.1 Timema shepardi
TTTTTTTTTCAACCGTCGTCTCATATGCATCAACGTTTGATTACTATTGCGTGGCTTTCAGCGACGACTCTTAATTGTGGGATGGAAGAAAATCAGAGTTAAGGTTCTTATTTTTTTTACAGTTTTTATAGCAAAAAACATATTCGCTTCGGTGGCCGCGTGGTCTAATGCGCTACTCTCGCAGTAGACTAGACTAGCGATGACCGGGAGTTTGAGATTCGAATCTCGGTGGGGTGTACTAAAATATGTTTTCCACTCTTTCCATGCAAATGCGGTTACACTTCCTTTAAATGTCACCTCCTTAATCCCTGAAACAATTGGCATAATTAATGCATAAGCCTATTACCAGAACGGGTTGTATGGAAGAAGTGGTGCTAAAAAACATTTTTGTACAAAATAAATCAAATATTGCTCCTTGGATACATTTAGTTTAATTTTCTACACAGTAAAGTGAACAGTTGTTGAATATCTGTCATGAACGTTGTAGTATTCGGACATAAACTTTTTAAACGGAGAGAAAAATTCAGTCAAATTTCTCGATGCCTGTAACAGAATTTCAATAACTTTTGAGATTACGCTGTGTGTAAAATTAAACTGAACTTACGATTTCGGTAGGAAGAACAGTAAAAGTTAAGTTACTAAAGATATTAAAATAATTCGAATATATTCATACGTCAAGTCATGTTATATTCTACTGTCACTTTTGTTAAATATTATTAATAACTATAGAATGACACAAATAATGTAATAAAATGTTTTCAATGAGTTTGTCCAAAAACCTCTTTTGGTATAAAAACCGCAAACGTAAAAATCATTTACCTTAACTCTTTCGCGTGCTCTTTCTTCTATTGCACCTTAATCCGGTAAGAACGAAAGAACGCATTACTAGAAACCAGCTCACAGATACTATTATAATAGTATATCTTTGATAAATAAACTGATGGTACATGGATGAGGAAGGTATAATTCAGAGAAAATGTACCTTCATTTGCGTGCAGGGAGAGGAAGTAACATTCTGTACATTTGGATCAGGATTCGAACCCAGTTCTCCCCGTCACCTTGCAATCCAATCTTAATAGCCTTATGCCTCGAACCTCATGACCACCAGTGATGTTTTATAAAGGGGTGGGGGGGGCGGTTGGATGGCGTTTACTATTTGTATATTGGTTCGTCCTGCTAACCAAAACAGCACATATCTTGTCGCTAGAGATTGGTTTGGTTTTTGGGCGTAATGTCTTAGTTTTTAAGTTAGTTTGTCAGTCGTATGATGATAAAATCAATATTTTTTTAGAAAGTGCACTTTTATTACAGAAAAGTATTTTTTTTTTAGCACCGCGTCTTACTACCCATTCGGGTTATGTGCTAATGTATTAATCACGTTAATGGTTTTAACGATTAGTAAGGTTATATTTAAATGAAGTTTACCCGCATTTGCGTGGAGGGAGAGTAGAACACCATTTTGTGAGAAAAAAACACCTAACCGAGATTCGAACCACGATCTATGCAATCTAGTCTATTGCGAGAGTACCGCGTTAGATCATACGATCACAAAAGCGTTTTTTTATTGGATTTATCCGGCTTCCATATCTGATTTTAGAATGACGGTTCCCGCACAAATAGAAAAAATAATTGCTTTGATTTACGCGTGAGCAAAGTGACACATCCCACTGAAAGCTTTGAGTCATTACTTTGATTAACCTTGTCGTAAAGGAGGGGGGGGGGGCAGGAGTAATTAGAGTGATACGTTCTCTTGGTTGTTTACAAAGATCACAACTACAGTGACACGCTGAGCATCAAATGACTCATAAAGTCACAATCCTTGTCGACACCAATCAAGTCCGCGTCACTGCTGTCTGCGGTGACGCAATTTGCTGAGGACAGGGCACGAATTAAGGTCGATATTGTTGCATTTTCTTAGAGCACAAGCACCTTTTTTTGAACAAAATAAATCAAGTATGGTCATAATTTTAACCCGCCCCGGTGGCGTAGTTGGCTAACGCGCTAGTCGTGTTGAGCTCGACTGCTGAGGACGGGGAGATCGAGGTTCGAATCTCGGTCGGGTGAACTGGGGGGGGGGGTTCCTAAACGGTTTTCCACTCTCCCGCCACGCAAATGCGGGTTCATTTCCTCTAATTCAACCTTCCCGATTAAAGCGTATAACCCGAACGCGGTGCTAAATAATAATAATGTTTTAATTTTAATTCTCTACACATACACATACACATGTTAAATATTGATCCTAAAAATCCTCTTATTTGAACAGAAACTTTTTAAATTAAGAGTAAAAGTCCTTTTTAAGATGCGGCCAAAGGGAGCGCGAGTAATTTTACAGTTTTTATAGATTAGGAATTGTTTGGCCAAAATAAATCAAAGATTTCTCCAGTTGCAACATAGAGTTTAGTTTTCTGCACATCCTAATATCAACAGATCTTAAATATCTGTCAAAGGTGTCCTGGAATTTTGTAAAACTTTTTAAATAAAAATGTTTTGACAAACTTCTGTGTTGGGGATCCGGGGTTCAATCCTCGGTCCCGGCTCAGTTTTATCTAATTGCCAAACTCTTCCTTCACTTCTGATAAGACATGTATTAATCACAACTTGTGAATGTGTGGAATGCCAGGCCTCCACCGTGGTTCGGATCCCACGTTAACTGTAGGTTTTCCATTTCATCTCACAATTACCCTACCATTACACATTAGCGTAAGTGCGTATAACCCGGACTGGTAGTAAGACGCGGTAATAATAATAATATTAATAAAGATTAGTGTGTATCTGTAAGCATTTGATGTGAACGTATAAATTGAAGTTACCAAACTAATTATTGACGACCTTTTACTCAATCTTTTGAATCTCGTCTAGACTCTTAAACGCTTTGTGAGGTCCTTGGTCGTACTTGTTTTGTAAGTGTGTAAGACAGTGTGTTGGGCGCACTTTTCCCAACTAATGGTGTGATGATTGATAGGAGGGCGCAATTTTCTCCTCTTTTTTTCTGGGGAGGCGCAGTTTTTCCCGGACGCAATTTTCCCTAATCCAATCCAATCCAATCCAACACGGTAATGACTCCTTAGAACATTTGGCCACCGATGCGGGTTAATTAACAAAACCCGGAAGCGCATGAGTATTTTTTTTAAACATATAAATGATTATTTCAATAATAAAACACAAAGAAAAATATAACTTGAGTACTGATGAGAGAAAGGAGGTAGAAAGATTTCCACAAAACTAATATAATATTCGGAAACATTATACTACTCGCCAGCAGTGATGGTCGCTCGCGAATCAGTTGACGGTTAGAACTCCCATATTTCCGTTCAAAAGCACCAAATGGCATATCAAAGGAATCAAATTAGCCCTATAGGGACATGGAATTCTCAAGTGTTTTTTTTTTATCGGCGATATAGTGCTACGAATGATAACGATCTTATCCGTCTCACCTCACCATCATTTGATTGATATCCGACTGTTTTTATTGGTTTGTAAAAGTCGGGGTGATGTTCTGTAAATGCCCCCGATAAGAAAAAAGAACGTTCCTGTCCGAAATAAAACTTCTCCGCCTAAAGTGAGATAAAACACCGACATAGACCGAGATAATCCTACACCTTAGTTTTGTCTGGTAGACCTGCTTCGATTACCGACGATGGCTGTGATGAATTAGTTTATATTTATGGTTGTTCTTCGGCTCCGTGGAGCAAACTGACTCTCTGGAGTCTGGTCGTTGTGTTTGTCCTAGAATTTAAATACATAATACTATACATCTCATAGTGTAGGATCGCGTCTCGTAACCTCGCTCTACGCTGATTGGGCACAGCTGGAGAGGTTTTGAGGCACACCTAAGTGTCCCTCAGCTCTGGCTAGCACCATATGTTATCTCCAAGTCTCTCTTGACACTACCAAGTTTCTGGACAGACTCGGCGCAGTTTTTAAAACCATTTATTTTGGCATCAGACGACGAGTCGTTAAAAAGATTTCTATTAATGTTATGTTTACTATTTGCGTTACTCAAACCGCTCCCTCCTCACCCTTCTCGGTCCATCTACTGTATCCGTGCCTTCCGACATATCTCGTCAGACGCAACATTTTATTACTCGCTCTGTGATATATTCTTCTCTTTTTTTTACCATCTACTATTTACGATTTAGTAGCCAAAAACTAACGTGGTGGTCTGGGTTATTTAAGAAGATTTACCCTTTTTTTATTTATTTGTATCACTTTTGTTTACTTTATATCGTGCTATAGAAAAAAAAGTAGTTCCGTTTAAAGCCATGTTTAAAAGCGAAGAAAAAAATATAAAGACAATGTGGGTGGCAAACGATATATATATTTATAAAAAAAAATATGGCATTTGACGACTGACTTCTTTGAAGAAAACTTGTGTGATTGTTGATCTTTTTTTTGTTTTGTTTTTATAGTGTTCTAAGGTTTCACCGTATTCACCCAAACAGGCTACTCATGCTGAGTCCTCTTGTCTCACAAAACTGGCTCTACCACCTTTTTTTTCTATTCCCCCCCCCTCTTCCCCTTTCTTCTTGCTTTTACACCCCGTGGCGCTCAACAGTTCTTTGACCTTTCTCCACTTCTTCTCCTCCATCATAGTCCTCCTTCGTATTCCCTATTAGTTTTTTTTAACTCTCCTCTCACTCACCTTACATGTTTAAAAAGATGGCTGCCACTTTCCCGCCTCGACACAGGGAAGAATTACCGAGTCAAAAAACACTTGAAGGAGGTTTAGCTTTGTGATGCTAAGGCCGGTTACACACAGAGTCTCGAGTCGAGTCGAGTCCAATCTGACTCTCGAGTCAAGGCCTTTCACACTAGTGGGTCGAGTCATCGAGTCCACTAGTTTGTTCAAAGCGCTCTTGCAAGATTGATGCAGTCCTGGCGGTTTCTATAAATACAATCGTATGGTGGGGCCTAGAAAGACGTCGCTTAATGTGGATCTACTCACACGAAACGATGCACTTTTGGTAGTTTTTCACATTTGTTCCCAAATAGCGGGAACTGTATTTCTATCCCAATGTTCGGGATGGGACGGGTTATAAATCGAAGGATCGATTCTCTTGAACGAGAACAATGAGGTATTCGGTGTCCGTGCTATTAGCCTTGGAAAGCACGTGGGAATAATATACTTGACTCGGCTGGACTCGGGGCGACTCGACTCGCCGGTGTGAAAGGTATTGGTCCTCCATCAAGCTATCAAATACAATAAGTACTTGTCGAGTATCGGTGGGTCAGACTCGACTCGACTCTGGACTCGTTGGTGTGAAACCAACCTAACGCTACTTAGCGACTGACCCTATGTATATAAAAAAACACGACCGTCACCTGTTTACGTGAAGACCGGCTTCACAGCATCGAGTTGAAAAATATTGATGTCCCTTTTGACGGTGTGGTTTTTTTCTCTTAGCATTGTGTTCTACTACCCGTTTAAACTACAATTGTATGCTAATTACGTGAGGTTGAATTTGTTCAGTTGCATGGAGGGAGAGTGGAAAACCATACTCGGTACATTTATTCTAACTCCGATCTCCCTGTCAATGGCAGTCCGGTATATTGTGAGGTTGACCCCTTAGATCGTTCGACCATGTCTAAAAAAAAAGTAGCATCGATGTCGAACAAAAACAGCGTTTAAAAAAAATCATACGTGACTTTTTTAGATCTATTAAATAACTGTTTCAAAGGTGCATTTGTAATCAATAAATCTGAAATTTGTATATTAGATCAAACAAATTACATAGATAAAAAAATAAACGCTATTCAAAAAATATGTAGCGCCTGTTCGGGTTATATGCATATGTACTAATTACACTAGGGGGCCAGGGATGAGTAAGGCTATATTTAGAGAAAATGTACTCATATTCGTGGAGGGAGAGTAGAAAACCATTTTGGAAAAACAAGACAAAAAACAGTACACTTGATGGGCGGGCGACCAGGATTCAAACTCCGATCTTCCTGTAATGGGCAGTATTTTTCAAAATAAACATACGTATATCTTTGACTCGGGCATCGGTAGAAACCATATTCATTTGGAAATCACCGGCCAACAAACAAACGTCCATGTGCGAAATTTCAACATTGAGGTTACTGTTTACTTTATTGTAAATTAATTTGTTTAAGGCCCTTGTCCCTTCCGAGTGCAAGTTTAAAACCTATTTTGTGGGACGGTAGGTGGGAGGGTGAAAGACATGGCTTCTCAACCGACCCAAGGATCCTTCCGCGCCAACAAGAATAGATGGATCACGGAAACAGTAGATGGCGCTAGCTACAGGACAGGTCTTGCGCAAAAATCATACGTTTGGAAATATCGGTTTTCTCGAGAACAAGTCAAACTTATATGTTAATATTTTCAATACCCTTTCTAAAATATGTATCGATATTTATTAATTGTTACATTTTCTTAACTTTTGTTATGAATCCGGTAGTTTTATTTTGAAAAATGTCAATTTTAATCGATATTTGATCACTGTTAAAATTATAGAGGAAGTCTGTATAAAAAAACTAAAAAAGTATAGATTAATCAACATGCTGCTATTCTTGAACTAACCGTTTCCGAAAAAAAAATATTACAAAATAATAAAATTCTTTAAGAAAACCGTTTGTTCCCATGGCTCTGCGTTTCCACTACAAATGAAAAGGGCCAATCGCCTTAATGAGTTTAAATATTTAGGAACAAATGTAACTAGCAATAACAATATTAGTAGTGGATACCCTTAGTGCGCACGATTAATTACTCTTTTAACATTTTTAATCATGAACCAAGCTTAAGACGATTAGAGTATGAAAATTCATCGTCTAGCCCAGTGTTGCCAGGGATTTCATGGACTTTTTTTTAGACATGCAATTAAGATTGATACAAACAGGGTAATCATATTAAACGTCGATGGTTTTGAAAACGAGGGGGTGTTGAACGTTAACAAAAATGAAGGGTTCGAGTCGCGACTCGCGGGTGGTAATCTTACATGTTTCTCAGACAGCAGGTGTGTGGATGACCTCGCACAACTTGGCAACGCTGCGCTTCTCGGGTCTTTACACTACCTTGTTTTTTTCTTCTTCTTTGGTTCTTTGTGTGTGTGTTAGCACGTTATTACTCAGAGACGGTGTGGATTTAATCGAGCGTGACAAATAAGCTACACGCGGATCTTACAAGGGCCATATTTACTGTAATTTACTAACCTTTCCTTTTTTTGGTACAAACATTATGTCGCTTCCGTGGTAAATAAAGAATGAGGGTCCAAAATTGTACCCGTACCGGTGGGTACGTTGACTAAACGTCAGGTTCGTCTTGTCTGGTTAGCTGGTGATGGGTAGGTCAGAGTTCGAATCTCGCCAGGCTGTACGTTAGGTATTTTCTGTTGAAAACAAAATTTACCCGCTTCATATTAGACTGGTCTTCCAATATCAGGGTTCAAATCCTTATAGGGTGTACGAAAGTGCGGGTACATTTCCTCAAATTCAACCGTCCTAATTCCTAACACATTATCTTGTTAGCATAATTATTACATATGCTTATAACACGAACGGGTAGTGAGTTAGACGAGGTGTAAAAAAAAATATTTTCCCCACTAGAAATTCAGGTAACTTTCCTCTAAATGACATATTCCTAATCCCTACCCCATTAGCGTAGTTAAACCCGCATAGCTTGTACATGTAATAGGACGTAAGTTACTGGGAATAAAAGTTATTTTGTAAATAACTGTTCCATTTTATTTTAGACTTTATTGAAATGAATAACACAGGCATTGATGAAAAAATGCGAGGTTGTCGAGTTCCTCCACGGAGATAATCAGTCCGATAGCAATGATGGAGTTCCTCCACGGAGATAATTAGTCCGATAGCAATGGTCGAGTTCCTCCACGGAGATAATCAGTTCGATAGCAATGGTCGAGTTCCTCCAAGGAGATAATTAGTCCGATAGCAATGGTCGAGTTCCTCCACGGAGATAATCAGTCCGATAGCAATGGTCGAGTTCCTCCACGGAGATAATCAGTCCGAATAGCAATGGTCGAGTTCCTCCACGACACCTCAAGGAGGGGATCTTCGGACAGTAAATTGCAAAATTAAATAAGAACGAAATTCGTTAACGTATGAAAGGTTAGGTTAAGTTTGGTTGCGTAAGAACCATAAGTATATGTAGAAATTAATCAACTATTCTTATAAGCCATTCCTTAAGGGTCGTGAAGGAAATACCCCCCCCCCCCTCTTTTCTTTCCGCCTCCCCTCTGCCGAAAAGGGGATTAAATCAGCTTTCGTGGAGTAACTCGAACACGCCCAAAAAATGACCCTGTGGCCGAGGTTTTAGAAAAGTGGCAGAACTATTAGGCGTCTAAAACGTTCTAAAGATTGCCGAAATTGCTTTCCAAATCGCCCTAATAACAATTTAATGTATTTTTTTGCACCGTGTCTTACTACCCTACCCCACTCTCCGCATGTAATTGCATTAACGGAGAAAGCAATAGGAAGGCGGGATTGAAAAGTAATGAACATGCATTTGCGTGAAAGGAGAATTAGGAAATTATTTTAATTAATAAAAATTATCACACCCCGGTCAGAATTTGAACCCCAACCTTCCTGTCAATAACAATCCAGAAAAGACGTCTAGTCTACGTGCCCACCTGGGACTTATGGCTTTGCCGGAGCTCTAAGCCAAAGGTATCGGGTTCGATTCCCGTGTCTAGGTGTCATTTTTCAATTTAAAGAATAAGTTATTTTGTTGTTTTAACTATACATTAGAATAGATAATAATTTATCAATATAAATATATATATGTGTGTGTATTTAGATTGTATTTGACTCTATATACATAAAATTATACATTGCTATACTCGAGATTAATATTTGTATATTTTTTTAAAATATTTAATTCTCGCGTTGGCTGCACCGGGTAGTGAACATATTTTCACTACAGTTTAAGGTTTATCGCGAATCTTAATGTCCACCATTTTATATGTTTTAATTGTGCGCTTGGATAATCTCG
Organism: Timema shepardi; assembly: GCA_902151425.1. Classification (NCBI taxonomy): domain Eukaryota; kingdom Metazoa; phylum Arthropoda; class Insecta; order Phasmatodea; family Timematidae; genus Timema; species Timema shepardi. The sequence goes on from CABFVX010005918.1 coordinate 33,249, forward strand.
CTACCCGTTGAGAGGGAAAAATATTAGACGAAATCAAATTTAACATGCAATATAATGTGCTTATTGCGTTTTGTGCGCATGGGGGTGGGGGGTGGGGCGTGTTCAAAGACGCTAAGGTTTCATTAAAACAGATTTTGCGTGAGGATTAAAAAAAACTTAAGCCAAGTAACATGGTCCGCCACATATCGGCTGAAATCACACAACATTCAATGCGGGTAGTGCCTTTGTTAGTTAAACACGTCATTAAGACCCGCTCGTGTGGTCTTACGGTCTAATGCGTCACTCTCGCGATAAACCGGACTACCAATGACATGGAGATCGAGTTTAGAATCCTGGGTCGTGTGTATTCACAGAGGTTTTTTTTTAAAATGGTTTTTCCCACTTTTTTATTTTTATTTAGCACCGCGTCTTACTACCCGTTCGGGTTATACGCTTTAAATACTAATTACGCTAATAGATTAGGAATTGGGAAAGTTGAATTTTGAGGAAGTGAACCCGCATTTGCGTGGAGGGAGAGTGGAAAACCATTTAGGAAACACCCCCCGCCTCCCCAGTTCACCCGATCGAGATTCGAACTTTGATCTCCCCGTCCTCGGCAGTCGAGCTCAACACGACTAGCGCGTTAGCTAACTACCCCACCGAGGCGAGTTTTCCCACTCTTATTCCACGCAAATGTGGGTACACTTCTTCAAGATTCTACCTTCATCACCCCTAATCTGGTGTACCGAGGTTTTTCTTCTTAACGATTTCCACACAAATTCGGGCACATTTCCTCTAACTACTACCTTTTCTATCCTCATTCCGGCAATGTATAAAAATGCGGCTAATTACGGGTGGTAAGACGTGGCTTGTGAAATTATGACACTTGAAACCAAGACTTCAGGTTATTTATTTTTCATGTTTGATAGCCACTAAGTTTTAACCTATTACCAAATAAAACAGAAAACCCTAAAATGTTTTTTTTTCACCACCACAGCTTCTCATTAATCGTTTAGGCTGTATTAATCACGTTAATTGGCTCAGAAAGACGAAGGTAGAAATTAGAGTAATTGTATACAAATCTGCCTGGAGGGAGGGAGGAAAACTTTTTAGAAGAAAAAAATCCACCCTTGCTTGGTACAACCGACTTAGATTCGAACCCCGATCTCCCCGTCATTAGCAGCCCAATGTAATGCGAGAGAGACGCGTTAGACCATATGACCCCAGACGTAGGCACATTTTTTTCGGTCAACATCATGATAAAATTTTAATAATAAAATATTTATCTTATGGCTATTGATAATGTCTATCAAAAGTAATGACTATCACATGCCTTGACGTATTCCTATGCGAAATTAAATCTTATATCTTTCAAAGTAAGGCTCTTCCTACAAAAATTGGACTGTAGCGTCACTATAAAACAGAAATATTAAATTAGTATTATTGTCTTTACATTTCTCCCCTCTTTTCCATTAGCTCCGACAGTGTAATCGTTTTAAATTAGCTACTACATAACGGTTTATTGATAGATTCCCTAGCGCAAGTTCATGCGATAGCGATCTTTCGGAGTGATTTTACAACCATTCATAGACCTCACCTTCCCCCCCCCCCTCCCCGCTCATCGGATAATGGTCTCACATAATCTAGCGGTCAATACTCGGGCTCATAATGTGAATGTAACGCTCGCGTTATCGATGTCATGAGGTTTTCACTGAAAGAGGTTCAGATTATAATATATTATAATATAGTCTGCACGAAACATCCCCAGCATTCATCAATTTGGACGTTCTCGTCATCGGCGGAGGCAGAGTTAACAAGAGATATGAGAGCGATTTTGGCAGGTTGTCTATCTATCCGGCCCCCCTCCCCCGCGGATCCGCTAATCACGAGTAATGCATCTTCCACGCCCTCTCGTGTTCAACCGTCCGATATTTCAGTGTCAAAGCGATGGACCCTTACTAAAATGACGTCCGAAAGGGGTTGGGGGGGCTTCCGGGGTTCGCTTTCGAGTTCGATCAATGATTTTAAATATACATAATTTATTTTGATTACTTAAACAAAATTGTCCCACCAATATACAATATAACTTAATAAAAAATGTTCACAACCTTCGTTGATTTTCTTAAGTGCCGCGTCTTACTACCTGTTCAGGCCACGCGCATATGAATTAATTACGCACATATGTTAGGGATGGGGAAGGTAAAATTTAGAGTAAGTGTAGTTGCATTTGTTTTGAAATAAAGTGGAAAACTGTTTGGGGGGGGGGGGGGGTTTT
>CABFVX010005919.1:0-23173 GCA_902151425.1 Timema shepardi
TCGGCCTACTACCTGTTTGTACTAATTACTCTAATGGTTATATGGATTTGGAAGGTTATATTTAGAGAAAGTGTACCTGCATTTGTTTAGAGGTGTAGTGTAAAAAACACCCTCAGTACACCCAACCAAGATTCAAACCTTGATCTCCCTATCATCAGCATTCTAATCTATTGTGAGAGTAGCATATTAGATGATGAGGCCAACAAAGTGGGTATGTGAAATTGATATCGGCTTATTTTAAGGTCAATACGATAGCTGTTTTCTCAGGAACATAATTCAAGTTTAACCTTATACAAGTTTACATATGAAGGGCCATAAGTGTTCCCATGGTGATACTTTAAAAATGTAGATAGATTTTGTCCAGAAATTTGAAGTAATTTTAAAATGATATTTGAGAGTTTAATCAGGAATTCAGTAGTTGCTCAGGATCCAGGATGTTGTGTATTGAGTCCATGGACGTGTGGGATATTATTATTGAGTGCCATTACATCAAATGAGACTAGGTTAATGTCCTGCAGTGGAGAGGTTGACAGGGCACAAAGTTGTTCAGGAAAATGATTGTGTATTTAATGTCGAATGGGAGTTTCTTTTTTTAATAAAGGCTGAAGGTGTGAAGGTTGATATGTTTTGCGCATTAGTTTTATCGTGCTTCGGTGGCCGCATGGTCCAAGGCATCACTCATGTTAGACTGGACTGCCGATGACAGGGAAGTCTGAGTTCAAATTTCGGTTGGGTATACTGAGGGTGGTTTTTTTTTGCCAAAATGGGTTTCCACCCTCCCTCCATGTGAATGTGGGTACACTTCTTATAACTTCATCCATCCCCATTGTTATAAATTTCATAGAAATGGTCAGGAATAGCAACTACAGTAGCCCCATGGCTTCTTTGGTGCTCACAGCTGACAGTCAACATCTAGGTATATACCTAAATTTTGACCGTCAGAAGTGACAGCTTCTAAACACATGGTTTTGCAGATCATATGGTCCGGTGGTGGGATACGTAATTTGGTCTGGTAACTTTTGAAAGCTGTCAGTCAGCACCAAAGAAGCCACGGGGCTGACTCAGAGAATGAACAGGGGATTATATCAGACATAGTCAGCATTCATTAGTTGCTGTGATTCGATTAGACTGTGTTCTTCTGTATATGTATTTGGGGGGCGGCGGGAGGAAGTTATATTGGTTTGATTAAATGATTTCTTGTCCAGCATTACACAGCCTAGTGTTCTGGCTATTCCTTCTAGTAAAAATCATAATTTAGACTAAAGTACTTTTCCAATTCACGATTTAGTACATATGAAATAATTAGACCTGGGGTGGGATCCCAAACTTCAGGAAATTGGATGTTCCTAAAACTCGGAAAGGGAGGGAGGGGGGGGGGGGCAGAGAGAGGAATTATCTCCTAAGATTTTTCAGGAAAAAATTAATACAAAAAAAGGTTAAATAAAAGGACCCTTTTTCACTGTCACATTTGTGTTTAATGTTTATCAAGAACATTATTAATTGATAAAAAGTTAAATTAACCTTATCCTCCAATAAGAAGACATACCCAAAACTTCAGTTGCTTTTATTTTACAACTACCTAGTCGACATAACCGAGTGCCATTAAATATCATAGCCACACTAGGTTACATATAATTAAGTCTAATATTTATCCATAAATAAATTTACCTCTTGTATAGGTGTGTTTCTACCACCAGTGGGTGAAGCTCTTGTGTTGGTAGAACTGGGAGGTGAGTTGGGACCAGAGTCAGGGTTGCTACCAGTAGCATCTAATAACAAAAACAGGCAAAAGTTCATGACAGTTTTTAGTCCTTTGTTTCATTTCTAAGGTCGGCCAAGACTCAAGTTTTTTTACATTAAAACCTTTTTGACTTAAGTTGACCCCCTAAACTACTTGTATCTTCCCCAAATATAAATTACATTGAGACCAATGAAGTTAGGAGGTGAACAGAAGAAAATTACTGCTAGTACGTTTCACTTACAACAAGAGGCAAACAATAATATATATATATATGCGTGTGTGTGTGTGTGTGTGCAAGATTTAAAACTATCTCATACACATGAAAAGAAAACTCTTAATTAGAAAAGAGTACATTGAAACATTGCTGAACTATGCATAATATAAACCGTGATATGTACATGTAGGAGACACCTTGTTAACTTCCAGAGCGGCAGTCAAATACTGCTGGAGTGAGGAGTATGTGTTGAGCCCCGCTCCTTTAAGAGCATGTGACTGTTCAGTTACACATAATATTAGCCAAGGCCACAGACAAGAAAATAACAGATACACAGTCTTATGGGAGATTTGCTGCGCCCCTAGAACTAGGTAGAACTTAATATCGAGTGAAAACAGCTCTTCCAAGTGAGAATTCTTTAAAACAAATCACTTTCAAAAAGTTTCTCATGAGAAAGACAAGCTGAGAGAGTAAGAGCTAATTGTTGCCGTCTGTCTCTCTGAGTACGATAGTTCAGTTCAGGTAGCAGTAATCCCTTACCTCGCCTCACTCCACGTCCGTGAAGTTGGCCCCCCCCACTTTTAAAAATTCGTTTTTATGATTGAAATAGTTTGTTCTTCATTTGTTTCAGATTGTTCTGCAAAAATTTACGTTTGTTCCGTTTTAATAGGCCCACAAATGATATGTTTACATTGGGGGGAGGAGGGGGGGGGCAACTTCACGATAGCCCCCCACTTGTAAAAATTCAAGTTTTTATGATCGCAATCGTTTGTTCCGGATTGTTCCGCAAAAAGGTTCGTTTGTTCCGCATTCGTTCTTGCACAAATGGGACGTGAACTTGTGACCCGCTATAGTTATCAGAATGCACGAGTTTAATTATTGTTAAAGGACTTTCTATGCATAGCTATTTTTTGGTTTAAATTTGTAAAGCGTGTGTTTGATTTAATCTTATGCATTAATTTCAAAATTTCATTTAAATTCTTAGAATTTGTTGTTGCAAATTTGTAGTCTTTTTTAGAGGTTTAGGGATTTTACTTACTTTACTCTTCTTTTTTTTGGATCATTTTTTTGATAATCTAAGTCTGGACCCCATTTATAAACATGGATTGATTTAAATTTATCATGTTCATTGACAAGGAGTTTCCTTCTTTGTAAGTGATAGAAATGGAATATATGACATTTCCTGCCAACCGCTTCTTTGTGACCAAAGCTACTACTTACTACAGTAGCCCCATGTCTTCTTTGGTGCTGACTGACAGCTCACAGCTCACGGCTTTGAAAAGTAACTAGACCAAATTATGTATTCCTACGTCGAACAATATGATCTGCAAAAACATGTGTTTAGCAGCTGTCACTTCTGGCAGTAAAAATTTAGGTATATTCCTAAATGTTGACTGTTAGAAGTTAGCTGTGAGCTGTCAGTCAGCACCAAAGAAGCCACGGGGCTACTGTACATCATAGTAATTCATAAAAGAAAGCTTGCTAACGTCTAAGATAAATGAAGTGTAGGGTATATAATGTGTTGAATAATTGCTTAAATAAACTGTACATAATTTTATTTATACGTATGGGCCCTATGATTGATACAAATTTTTAACTGATTTATCTTTTATTAACAGACAGAACTCTCTTTTAAGGTCGAATGATAAAGCAGGATTCACAAACAAATGGCCCGTGAGACAAAGCTGACCGGCCCGTATGTTTGCAATATATTTATATTACTATCCGGCCTGCATCCATGTACTCAGACAAAATACAATAGTTTAACTTTAGTGTTTAATACGTAATTTTAATAACAAAAACCCTTAGAACTATTTAAAACCATCCTATATGTTTGTTTTAACTTTAAATACTTCAGTGTGGGAATTTTAATTTACAACGGGAAAATATCAATTTTTAAATTATTTCAAGTAAACATTAATGATTTTAAATACCTATCATCAAATAGCTATTAGACCTGCATTCTTGCCCACGCAGTATGGTATCTAGCCTTCCTCTATCAAATAGTCTTTGGTAGTGTCACAACGTGTGGGATAAATTTATACGATTCTATATAAGCTATCATACATTAAAAAAGAAATCCTTAGCATTAAAATGTAAACTATTTAACTGGTCAGAACTTACACCTTCATTTTGATGAAAACAATATTAGGAAATATCTAGTCATTTCTTAAATAAATTAGTATTTCTAAACATCTGCAATTCTTCTCAGTGCTCCTTAACAAATAATTGCAGCAGACAGCCAGTTCCTTAGTAAAATAAATTAACAAAAGGTCCATTGTGATTCAAGTTTTCTTTGTAATGTGCAGTCAGAGTAAACTTATTGTGTGTCAGGATTATACTACTTAGGGACGATGGGTGGGGTTAAAGAGGGGGGAGGGTGCTACCTGAAGCTTGCTTGGTGACAGCCAGCTGACAGGCTAACTCAAGGAGTTCATATTTTGTATCTGCCTTCTAGTACATTTGAGTTTAAAGTGAGTCGTTTGAATAATGCTCACTTGATTGCGCTGTAGTCACTGGGGATCGCACCTAGCGATCCCAATGTTGAAGTAGTAAAGCCTCGAAAAGGAGTGCAACACGTTTAACCTAGCAGTTGTGGATCTGTTCTTTTCTTGTCTGTGGCCAAGGCATATTAAACAACTTTATTAAACAAAATAATTCCTATCAAAAATTATTATTTGTATTAATAATAAAAATTGCAATAATAAGTATTGAAAAATTAATCTTACAACCTGTATAACACATAAGTAGAATTTAATATGTATTTTGTAAACGATACATAAAGAAAACTATCATAAAAAATTAGTAAAAATTAACATGTTTGTTACCATCACACATGCTAGACAATGGTTTATGTTTTAAGTGCATGCCAGATAAAAAAAAAAGCCACAAGTTCCAGTGAAGAAGACCGCAGGTGCTTGAAATCATAAAACTCTTAAAAACAAATTTGATAAATTATTATAGTAAGAAAATGAACCATTATGATATCATTGATAACATTAAAAGAAAGAAAGGTTCTTTAAGTGTGTGTGTATCCATAAAAATACTTCCTCTATTGATACTGCCCCTACAAGGGCAAAATTACCCATTCCTGAATAAATTTGATTACCAATTATTAGGGCTCTGCGAGTACTTGTATTTTGAGCTCAAACTCAAGCTTGTCGCTTAAGCTCGAGCTTGAAAGTTTTGTGGGCTCGTCATTTTCAAACTTTTGATGTACTTAATAATCATTTTGTTAAATGCAATAGTAAACATAGTCCATTTAATTGAGATAATATCAGCATTTCTACTTATATATCATTTGGTTGCTTAGAAATGGTTAAAAATTAATTTCAATTTTCACATTAATAACGTAATAGAGTTTTAAAACCACTTTCGACTGGTAAATTTATTCAATGTTGTCGTCCATTTTGAATTATACTTGATTGAAGTTGTTCACTTGTATTGCCATGAAAATGCAATCAATTTTACAGTTTGATTTGCATTCAAAAACAAAACAAAAGGGTAAGTATTTAAAATGAAGATACACCCCAAATCTTTCAGTTAGGCTTGCTGAGAGTATTAAAACATTGTTTTTATATCTACTTGGGTTAGCCATAATTGTTTTATTTCAGCCTTTATGGGCCTCAATGAGACAAAATATTTGGGCTACGATGAGACATGTTTCATCGTGGCCCGTGTACATACTTTGTTTATAAGATTCCTATATACTAAATTTAATCATTTCCCAGTAAAATATAAGTATAGTCTTGAATAAACAACATACTGTAGTTTGTGTTCTTTCTTACTAGGCCTGCCGTCAATTATCATGTCTAGAGGAAGGAAAAGGAAAAGCCAAAAGGGAACTTTTTCTGAAGAAAATATGCAGAATGCTGTACGGTAGGTTTTGTTGGGGGAAGAAGGTAGAAAACTGTCTCTTCGGGAAGCTGCGTCTTTGAATGGAGTATCATTTCAAACATTGAAAAGATATCTTAAGAAACGAGTGAATAATCCTAACCCTGAAGTCGAAGTTAGAATGTTTGCTAGCAACAAACTACATGGTTCAGTGTTCTAAAACGTGCTATGGAAAGTCAACTAAAGATTTTCATGAGTTAGCATATGAGATGGCAAAGAGTAATTCAAAAACTATGCCTCCTTCGTGGGAAATAAAACAGAAAGCTGAGATTGATTGGTTCAAGGGTTTTTTAAAAGAGACATCCAGAGCGGAGTATCCGACAACCAGAAGGTTGTAGTATCTCCCGGGCAACTTACTTCAACAATCATAATGTCAACCAATTTTTTAACAATATTGAGAATGTTTATAGTCGCTCTCATAAATTTTCAGATAGAAGTCGTGTGTATAATTTGGATGAGACTGTAACCACCACAGTTCAAAAACCAAAGAAGGTGATAGCTGCAAAAGGCACTAAGCAAGTAAGCCAGTGCACAAGTGGGGAACGGGGAACTTTGGTATCGACTTGTTGTATAGTAAGTGCAGCAGGGAACTCCTTACCACCGATAATGGTATTTCCTCGTAAGAATTTCAAAACGCATATGGTGAATGGTGCCCCACTCAGAACTTTGGGTATTGTGAGTAGTTCTGGATGGATGACAGGGGAAATATTTCCTTCTGTTATGAGACAATTTATAGCACACACTAGCTCCACTAAAGAAAATCTATCTATGCTTATTTATGATAATCATGAAAGCCATCTTACAATATAAACTCTTAACCTTGCGAAAGAAAATGGGGTTACTATGGTTACTCTGTCACCTCATTGCAGTAACAAGTTGCAGCCACTTGATGTGTCTGTCTTCTACTCATTTAAGGCACACTACAATTCTGCTGTAGATTCTTGGCTGCTTCAACAATCCTGGGGTTCCAATGACAATATAGCAAGTTGCCAGTTGTGTAGGAATAGCCCATGAACGAGCAATGAACCCTTCTAACATCAACTCAGGGTTTAAGAAAACAGGAATCTACCCATTTGATAGAAATGTATTTACAGATGATGATTTCATGACTAGATCTGTAACAGACTCTGCTTTACCAGGTACTTAAAATGGGCCTGTGAATGTGGTATCCGATGAAATTCAATCTACGTCCTTACAATTACCCTCACAGAGAGCCCTATCAACATCCTCTAAATTATTTTCAGCTAATGATTATTCAGAAAAAATCCATCAAAGTTCACCTGGTTCAAATTCTTCAAGATTAAACTTAGATTCATCACAGAAGAGACCATTCATCGGCCCTGGCAGTTTCAAAGGGTTTCCAAAGGCAGGAGCAAGAAAGAAACAAAGAAATCAGCAACGCAAATTAAGCAGCTGCATACCAACTGACACTCTGGAGAAAAACAGAATTGAATATAAAACAAAGGAAAAGCTCTATATAAAACATAAATTGGCATTGGTAAGAAAAGAACTCTTCAATAAGAAAAAGAAAATAATAAATAGTGAGCCACTATCATCAGAAGATGAAAATGATTATGGCCTATCTCTACCATGTGATAGTTCCGAGTGATGAGATAAGAGTGGTCACCGGAAATCAATCCAAGTGGTTTTGAGGAACTGGATCGTGAGCCATAGTGTGGTGATTTTGTTTTAGTGCACCTCAGTGCAGAGAGATATATTTTTTATATTTGTACTGTTGTAGCCCCCAGTATATCAGGGAATGATGTAGAAATTAGTTTCTTGAGAAAGTGTGTTAAAAATGAAGGAAAATTTGTATTTCCTCCTGTACATGATTTGGCTTCAGTTCCTCTCGAGGACATAAAAATGATATTGTTAAAACCATCATTTTATGGCAATACAAAAAGGCTCCAATCATTTTACAAGTTTGAAATTGATTTTAGGTTACTGAACATTCGTTAACAACACAAAGAATATCGAAGGACAGTAGCAATTATAAGTCCATATGATTTTTTAATGTGTTTGTTTAAAAAAGGAACTTTATGAATAATTGATAAACAATATCTGAATTAAAAACTATCATTAGCTTAAAGATTTTTTCTTACTAAAAGTAAAATTGTATATTTGTCTCATTGTCTCATTGTGGCCCAAGTGGTGTCTCATCATGGCCCATCATTGGGCCACAATGAGACACATGTAAGGATTTATGTTTTTATTTATTATTATGACAAAAAATATTTTTATCTTGGATCAAACCATTGAAATAGGTACAAGAAAGTCTTAAGTTTTTGATAACTTTTTAGGAGTGTGTATGTTGATTTCTGAATCAGTTTAAAATTAATAAAGACCATCAGTAGAGACAATCAAATTATATTCCATGAAACATTATGCCATATGTTATTTATGTGTTTTAACAATATTTACATTTTGATTGTGAAACAATCTAAGTGATCTTGCACTATATGTTATCATAATTAAAAAAATAACCTATCAGTTAAATGCATAAAATCAAACAATTGGTTTGATAATATAATAATAGGTTTAGAATGTTCCATCTTCATGTTATTTGTTAGTTAATTTATCTTGTACTTTGTTATAAATACTTGATTCTGATGTATTCATTTTTTGTGTTTTATTTTGGAGTTGTGGAATAAATTTATGCAAATTACCTATGGTATGGATGGCAGCCATTCCAAGGGGTAAATTTTTGACTATATTAAATAAAGTTGAAAAATTACACACTGACACGGGACCAAAGCTAGGACTCTTTGCTTAGCAAGTTTGATTCTGTTTCCCAATTGTCAATTTTCAAATATATGTAATATAATAAAAAAATATATTAGTTATATTTTTATTGTTATTATAGGCTACACGATGTTTCGTTTATTTTTAAAAATTCTTAATGAGAATTGCTTCAAAAGTTTCAAATAAGAGAAGTGAGACATGTTAAACAATTGTGTAGTAAGTAGCTTGCAGTACCACCACCCCCAAGAAAGTACATTTCATGGTTTGGTGCATACTTGCTAGTTGAGACTTCCTCTTCGCTCCCGCCAACAGCCGATCTTTGCGTCGGGCAAGTGGGCTTGAACGCCGCTCAATCACTCTTTGCTTGAGCCGCACTTTCAGAAGGTTGGGCTCGGACGCTGCGAGACCAGGTTAGAGAGAGAGACAGGAGGCAGGATGAGGGGAGGGGGGGAAGATAGTGTTAGTGAAGAGTTACAATTCACAGACCTACTACAAGTTCACAGCCAGACGATGGAAGCCATTTTGTATGAACAAGAAATAAAAGTAGATGGACAAATGCGTTGAAATATTATGAGAGAAACACCATTTATATTGTGCATGTAACATTCCCACCAGAAAGGTTTTGATAGAACCCGAGTCAAGGGAACGTATTGTTGTGGGCCATTTTTTTAAAGAAGAATCTGTTAGTGCTTTATCCACTGATAACATTGTCAAAGGTGAAATGTTGTTTCGAGCACTATTTCCTATGAATTGTATGAAAATATTATAATCATCATTATTATTATTACAAAATACTTTTTTGTGTAGTTAAATAAATATGATAGAATTGTAGAAAAATAAAACACAAAAAAAAGTAAAAACACTCAAATATTTTTACAAACACTTTAATATTCTGACATTAGACGCTTCCCTAGGAAGCCGATTTGGAGGTAGCATATTATTGAAGTGTTTCTAAATATACTATGTGTAATTGTTTTAACTTTGATTTGTGCTTCAGTTTTGTTTAAGGTGGGTGTGTAGAGGATGCAAGTGTTTTTGCAGTTTTTATTACAAAACATTTTGCTGACCAAAGTAAATAAAATATTGCTCTAGTAGAAAGAAACAGAGTTTAATTTTCTTCACATGGTGATATCAACAATAGTTGATTATGTCAAGGATGACCTGGAATTTATTGACTGATTTTCCTCTTCATTTAAAAAATTTGTCATCTAATGCTGCTATGCTCATGAACAACTGTTGTTATCACCGTGTGGATAAGATTGAACAAGATGTTTATACTGGAGCTATATTCTATTTTTGTTGGCAAAAAAAAAGTGTTGCCATAAAAACTACTAAAGCACTCCATTTTTCTTGCGTCTTCTACACTCCCACCTTAGTGAATTTTATTTCATACATAACATAAATTATAATTATATGTTTAAACGAATCTTCAATAAAGCTATGTATTGGTGCCTGGAACCGGTTAACAAGTGAGACAGAGAGAGTAGCTCTTGTGCTACAAGGTCTATATAGGCCAATTTATCAAACAAAAACAGCTTTACAATGCACTACTAAAAGTACAAATCAGACAACCACCGGTGAAAACCAACCATACATATTTAGAATTGTTTTTAACAGTAAAATAAGTGTTGGTTGTATTCGAGATGAATCTGCTCAGAGTAGTCACCAAATAACAACACCATATTTGAGTGGTTATTTCATTGTTAGGATGTTGGGGAATGATAGGATCGTTTGTTGATTTGTATATCATGATAATTTCTTTGCATTGTGATTTCAAAATTTAAGAGATTAATATTACACATTTCATTTGAATTGACTATCTGTCCTGCTTTAAATAAGTGATTGTAAACTTATTTATAATAATGCCTATAATATAACATAACTAGGTACCTAATGTACAAAAACAAATTAAGTGTTTACATTTCCTAAGTTCAATCCAGATAGCATCATTGGATGTTACATACGTTGATAATTTAGGTTAAATATTTTTTTAAACATGACATAAATTTATATCATTAATAAGTTTAATTTGTCTAGTTTTAATAAATGATTGTAATTCTTGTCAATTCCAGGTGTCGACCATTAAAATATGTTCCAAATGATACTCAACTGTTTCGAATTATGTAACTATAAAAGTTGTATTATTGATCATACAAAATACCTAGAAGAACCCCTTTTAGCTTTAAACTGCTTAGTAATAGGCTTTTTACCTGCTCTGGTGGCTGCGTGGTCTAACATGCTACTCTTTAAATAGATTATACGGCCGAAGATGGGGAGACCTGGATTCGATCCCAGTCAGAGGCACTGAGGGTGATTTTCCCTAAAAAGTTTTCCATTCTCCTTCCAAGTAAATGCTGATGCACTTCCTTTAAATAAACCTTCTTAATTCCAAACGCATTAGGCATATAGCCCGAACGGGTAGTAAGACACTGTGCTAACAACAATAGGCTTGTTCCTGTTCATTCTAAATTACATAGTAAGTAACGTGTTATCTTTACAGTTTAATAAGCAGTGAAAATGGGTATTGCCAACAAAGAAACATGACCCACGTTTCAATTAGCACCCTTATGAGATGGTATGTTATATATGTTATTTGACAAAGAAAATAGAATAGTGGTTAGTCTGTACCCGGTGGTTGGGGCTGATTTAAACTGTAGTATCACACTGTAAAAGAAGTTAAAGGTAACATGATTCAACATATCACAACAGACCTCCTGTGTCTATGGACACATTTGCTCTATTTTTATGTTGTCTTTTAGCTAATGATTAGGACTTACAGAAACTATGCCTGAAGTGAATAATAAAAATTGGGTGACCTGGTGGTCTAGGGGTAAGGTGTCGGACTTCTGTGCTGGAGGTCCGGTGTTCAATCCTCGGCCCTGGCACAGATTTATCTGGTTGCCAAACCCTTCCTTCACTTCTGACAAGACGTGTATTAATCACAGCTTGTGAATGTGGGGAATGCCAGGCCTCCACCGTGGTTCGGATCCCACGTTAAACTGTAAGGTCCTCCATTTCATCTCACAATCACCCCACCATTACACATTAGCGTAAGTGTGTACAACCAGAATGGGTAGTAAGACGTGGTGCTAATAATAATAATAATAATAATAATAATAAAAATTAATAATGGTATAGTGAAAATTTGTGTTGTTTCAAAATATGTAATGATTATTTATTTAAATTCCATTTTAATTTTGATCTAACATTCACTTATCACTATCTCCACTCTTATTTCAATTTTATTAAAATTAATCATTTTAAACAAACAAAATTTAAGCTTCAGATTTAAAGTTTGAACATGAGCTTATCTGGCTGTGAAACTTGATGGGAGCACAAACCAAACAAAACACATCTCAATAGCAAGCAACAAATGCCACAGAGTAGAGTAAATACAGTGCATCAATTAATATCTACAAGGACAATGTTACAGAATTAAAAGCACACAGTGTTAATAGTTCTAAAATATGCCATCATCTCACAGGCTGCTCAAATGCAATCTAGATTAGAACGTGTCTCTTGGTAGTTACTGCATAGTCAAACAAATTAATATAAATACAGTGTTTTGTTGTTTCTTTGTGAATGAGTAAATAAAACAATATAGTAATAAAGAATGTTTCAAAACTAAAGTTAAAATTTTAACAAAATAAAGTGAGATTAATTTGCAAACAATGTATATTATTTTCAAGGGACAATCTATTATTACCATTAATGACAGTGTAATTATAATGTTGTAGTTCCTGCCATAATAACTGATTCATGTTTTACAAAGCTATGTGGAATGTCACCAATTGCTACCTGTTTTTCTAAGAGGGAAATCTTCCGATTCATAATGGCCCGTAGCTATGATGGGCTGAAGTCTGTACGGGTGAGGGTGGGGGTGGCCTGAGGTCAGTCCAGAGCTTCCTGGCTCAACACTTTGCGGGCCCTGAAGGACACTCCTGTAACAATATAATGCAAATACAAACGGTTAAATACAGGGGTGGAGCGGCATTCAGACTGATTATTGGCATAAAATATAACTTTCCTTGGAAATTAGACTTGTTTGTCTTTAATGTGCATATGCAAAACCTATCTTTTCCATTAATGGTAAATGAAAAGTAGTTATAATTATGGTTACAATAAATAGATTTCCATTTAAACCATAATGAAATAAAGACACAAGCAATTGTGTGTTTGTTCTAATTTTTGTTTGCATAGGCTTCTCCCCCCCCCTCCCCCCCAACAAATGAAAATATTTGGCACTGTTACATTTGGGACTATCCCTCTGGTTAAATATTCATATTGACTACTTGTTACAGCATGAATATGCTACATCTTAACTAAGTCTTTTGTGCTACGGGATCAACAAAGATAGAACCAACTATGGGGAAAATTTACTAACAATTAAATTTTATCGTATTTTAAAAAACGACCACATTTTATTTAACTGTATCAATATTATAAAGACGAGATATAAATTTATTTAAGAAAAACAAACTTAGTTTTTCTTCACCAGCTGCTTGGTTTGTATCCATATGATAACAAGATTCAGATCCCTAGCTCCCAATCAACGCTAGTCCAGTTTATTGTGAGAGTGACGGCTTGGATCAGATCACAGAAGTGGCAATAATTGGTTTACCTGTCAAATAATATCTTCAAGTATCTACTCCCAATGATGAGTGTTGTAAACAAATTTTTTAGTTAAAAATAACAAAACACTTGTGTGCTAAGATTATTATTATTATTATTATTATTATTATTATTATTATTATTAGCAGCACCGCGTCTTACTACCCGTTCGGGTTATACGCACTTACGCTAATGTGTAATGGTAGGGTGATTTTGAGATGAAATGAAGGACCTACAGTTTAACGTGGAATCCGAACTACGGTGGAGGCCTGGCATTCCCCACATTCACAAGATGTCTTGTCAGAGGTGAAGGAAGGGTTTGGTAATCAGATAAATCTTTGCCGGGACGGAGGATTGAACCCCGGCCGCCAGCACAGAAGTCTGACACCTTACCCCTAGACCACCAGGTCTCCGATTGTGTGCTAAGAAATATTCCAAATAGCTCTGGAACTAGTATTTACTATTATAGGATTATTTGAGTCCAATTGTCTAGGATTTTGGTTGAATTTTGTGTTTCTCCAGGGGACGAGTGTACAGACAGTTTGGAGTCCACTATAATCAGGTCACAAGCCCATTAATAGTACGTAAGGAGGCAAAATGTTTAGTTTGTGTTTGATACATCAAAGTTTGGCACAGCCTGAGAAATAGATCCAGATATAGAATAGAATGTTATGAAAGACAAATGAAGTGGGTTTATTTGGCAGTGTCCCAAGAGTCATGCGAAAGTGGGGGTGCTGGTTTGTTGCCAGAGATAGAAGAGGTACTGTAGCGTACTGTATTGTAATGTGCTAAAAGCCACCAAGGAAATAGACTACTTTGCCCTTTATGGTGACTACAGGGATGTATTAAAACCAACCAATAGTTTAACATGTGGCAAATAGGAAGCATGGTATTAGGAACTAGATAGTTCATTGACACACTTAAAACAGTACGCTATGTATCTCTATCTTAAGATAGTTATATCCAGTCCACTTCAATACACCCTATCACTATCTTAAGCTAGTTATATCCAGTCCCCCTCATTACACCCTATCACTATCTTAAGCTAGTTATATCCAGTCCCTCTCATTACACCCTATCACTATCTTAAGATAGTTATATCCAGTCCCCCTCATTACACCCTATCACTATCTTAAGATAGTTATATTCAGTCCACCTCATTACACCCTATCTCTTTCAAGTCCATTCTAACTTTATCCTCCCATCTGTATGTAGGTTTTTACAATTATCTCTTTTGATTGGGCTTCCCAGTCAACACACAGAACAAAGTTCTAGAATCTCCCATTCACAATGCATGTTCTGCCCACCATAATCTATGGGACTTGATAAACCTAACAATGTCTTGTGATGATTACATAGTATGCAACCTCCATAAAATTAACGTTTAACAAGATATTTGCAAAAATCCTCATTTTGCCGTCATCTTTCCATAAGTAGACCTCATAGGAGAGAGAAAAGTTTGTATGTTCATTAGAGACCTTGAATAAGGTGTTTAAAACACTTTGCAAATTTCCTCAAATTATTTCCGAATCTAATACCTGCATGGCCTATTTATGTATCCTAAATGACTGATTAATAAACATCTGTGGCTTTAATATAAAGAATGGCAAGATATTCATTGCGTAGGTATATTTAATATTTTAAATACCTTAAAAATCTATATGATATTAAAATGAATTTTTTCCTAGTGGCTGGTAAATGTATAATAAGACAGTGTAGAAACACTGTACAATAATGTAAAGTAATTTATAGTGAAGGAAGCAAAACTGAAAGGATAGTTAGGTTGGGCATATAGAGAAAAAAAAACACTTCTCCCTTCATTTCTTCTCTTCTTAAACTATTGCACTATATTACACTTCATATATTGTTGAATTTTCAAAGATGTTCCTTCATCATTAGAAGAGACACATGGAAAACACACAAACAAACAAAGATATGATAAAGAACTTCATGTTTCTAGATTGATTTGAAATAACTGAAAACTTGCAGTGTTGTCAAATTTATGTAACTAAATATGGTTTGAAAAGTAAAAATATCTTACTGAGAATTAAAAATAAAAATAACTTTAAAACTAATAGGGACTATACTTGAATTAAAAATATATTTGATTTAAAAGATATAATATATTAAATAATAATAAAACATTATTTAGATTGTTTTTTTTTTCCCCTCAGCTTTAAACCACTGTGTGTGTAGTCTGGATTTCTTTACCCATTGATGTGCAATTTCCCATTGGCTAAGATGAGAGTTATTGAAAGTTATTGCAAATCTTTATGCTTTTGTATTTCTAATTTGGCTTTCTAAGGGGCTCCATTTCTATTAGGTTTTTATTCCAAGGATTTAATTTTTGAAATAAGATGTTTAATATATTTAAATACTCTTAGTTTATTCTTTTTTTTCTACTGGTATGAAAGTTAGTTATACAATCCATTTGATTTATTATTTAATAAATAACCACCCCATCTAAACATTACTATTTCATGACTTTTTTTTTCACTCCACAGCTTACCACTTTCCAGAATCAACTTAGTGTAGGGATTGGGAAGGTTTAATTCAGAGAAAGTATACCATCACGTGCAGAGAGGGAAAGTGGGAAACCCTATAGGAAAGTCTTGTCTATTCATTCGACCAGGAAACAATTTTTGTTGATGGTATAACAAATATGATAAGACTGACAGCTTTAGTCATAGGACCACCAACATTGCTGGAAAATATTGTAATAAAAATTAGAAGTAGGTCTAATAAATGTTTCAACTATAAATAATGCACCTTTAATCTTTGCCAATTAAACTATTCCAATCGAAGTGCTTAGTTATTCAAATACATGTTTGTCTGAGCACACAAATTATAAACCTAGTTTTCAATGCAACAAATACCATAAGACAAGATTCAGATGTTAATTATTTTAAAATATGATAGCCAATGTATTTTTATTGATAACCTTCAACGCTCTTCAAACTTTTAATACCATATGCTTTAAATGTTATTTTTTTGGCACACATGTAAAAAAAATCCACCGTAGGGATTTTTTTTTTAAATTTCTAGGTCAAGCCGCCAATGCATTAAAACTTACTTTACTGCATATTTGAAGGAATAAAAATAAGAAAATACATATTGTTTATGTATTAAAATTCTCTATTAAAACAATATTGATGATATAATGCTAATACAGTATAAAAATAGTACAGTAATAACCAAATTAAATTAAATTAAACATTGAAAGGAGGATATATATGGGGAAGGCCTAAACACCAGAAAAGTGTAGGCCTAAAAGTTCACAATTTTCTGGTAAGTGTGTAGGCCTTGCCCTCCTATCCCCCATTCAATGTTTAATTTAATTTAATTTAATTTAATTTAATTCAATTTAGCCATTTGGTACCTTTTTTCCTTTAATAACAGAAGTAAATAATAACTAACACAATTTAATGGCTTGAATGCATCTGCTTCTTGCTATATTGAAAAACTGGCATAATTGTAGTAATTTGTAAATGTATATCAGATTTTGCACCTAATTTGTTCTTGTAACTTAGTTTTAGTGCTGATTTGACTCGAACAACAAAATATGAGTATATACATGTATGACTAACAAAAAAAGTTAATAAAGTGTTTTAAAATGATAAAATAATAATTTTACTGGTTGGTTTCTATAGGTGTGAAATGTGGTCTCTTACAATGCATGATAAAAACAAATTTATGGTGATCAAAAACAAGGTGTTTAGGAAGATAGTTGGTCTTAAAAGGGACTTAATGGATAGTGGATGAGGTTATACACCGAGTTACTTATCAGATACTCATCCCAAGACATTGGTAGGGTAATCAAGTCTCATAAATTACGATGGGCAGGACATGTAGCCCAAATGGAAGATTTTAGAACCTTGTTCAGGGTAGTGACTGGCCAACCCAACTGGATAATACCATTGGGAAGACCTAGACATAGACGAGATCATAACATTAGAATGGAATTGAATAAGATAGGGTGTAGTGAGGTAGACTGGATAGATATAGCTCAAGATAGGGATAGGGTGTAATGAGGTGGACTGGATGGAACTAGCTCAAGATAGGGATAGGTGGCGTACTTTTGTAAGCGCAGCAATGAACTTTTGAGTTCCTAATGCCATAAAGTAAGTTATGAAATCATATAATTATACTTAAGAAAAATGTGATTTTTGTAAAAAAAAAAATGTGAAACCACTGACCTAGGTTTATTTTCACAGTTAGTATTTTGTATGTGTTAGGAGCGGTGATATTATTTCCTTCTGAAGGTATTTGTTAACAAGATGAGCTAAGCTCTAGCCCAGTCAGTGTTGAATGGCGAAAACCACTTACCCTACTTGACCTTGTCGGCCACACTAGGTTAAAATACCACCAAGGTCTTAGTCATTCTCTGACAGGCTGCATTGTCGAATGACCTGACAGGGAAAATGTATTTATTAAAAAGAGAGTGGGTTGTTCAAAGCAAGATAAATAATAATTGACAACTCAAGATGATGTTCTTGTGTGTTAGAAAAGAAAGCAAGCCAATCACAGTGTTTAGTTTTAAAACAACGGCTAGTTGAATTAGTCAACAAAATATTGTATATGACATGCTTTGTACCCATTGTTACATATGGAGCTGGACATTGGATGTAAGAGAGACTAGGAAATTGGAGGCTGTAGGAATAAAGTTTTTGAACAGTATGCTAATTGTCACGAGGAGAAACAATACTAGGAATTAAGTTGTCCGGGCAAGAGTTGGAAATTTGAACCACCTGCTTATTTTGATAGACACCTTACAAACTAACTTAGTTCAAGAACAAACATACAACAATTCTGCCCTCTGATGGCAAAATGATCACTGTGAAAGGATAAACCCCAACTTAACCATTTATCAATGTTTTTATCATGCCAGGAATCAAACCAGGCCCATTTAGCTTAGAAGAAACAAGTGGTATTGAGCCTGGGAGAGGACACAACCCTGACTTTAGCTAAAGTAGATCTGTTTGGCGTTTGTTGGCCAAGGCGAACGGCCAACAATGCATTAAAAAGTAGCACAGATCCACTCATCCCTCCTACCCAACAAACATCATGGCTCTTACCAGCTACCTTAAGTAACATTCAATTTAAATGTTTAAATTAACGCCTCTATTCGAACGAGTCATGCTTCTGAGAAAGCCCACCAGCTATTTTCGCACTTCCTCATTAAAAGTAAAGTTGTGGGGTTTCAACTCAACAAATACAATTATCCCGCCGGCAGTCAGTATACCCATCCCCCTCTACTTCAGGGCTATTTGTAGCAACAAGGTTGGCAAAGGCTACTTTTCAGTGGTGACACAACCGACATAAATAGCAGTGCCACCAACGCAATACTAACATCAACCTTGTACATACGCTTTGTTTAGCTGTGCACTATTGATACAAGTAATGAATGCTCTTTGATCAACCAAGCCTTCAAACTATTTAAACAACCAACATGTCAACAAACACACACACACACACATATATATATATATATATATATATATATATATATATATTTATATATTTATATATAGTAAAACAGTTTTTATATAGCTAGAGATAAATGCCTGTAAAATATTAGTGTACTTAAAACAAATTATTATATGAACTAAAATTATATTTTAGAATGTAAAAATTTGTGTTGCTTCCTACTATTTAAGTATGTATGTATGAAAAAATAATTTTGATCATATATAAGGTTGTCTTTGCTTTTTAGCACTGTTTATTTTAATGTGTTTGTAAAATATTCATGAAGACATAGATATAAACTGAAAAAACTAAAATTAAGTATATAGTTGTATGGATTATTTATGTACTAAAACATTTTAAAACAAATTAATACCAACTGTAACATAACACATAGCTCAAAGAAGTAATACAATATTGTAAAAAGTATCAATTAGAAAACTTTTATTTTCTATAAAAATAATTATTCCCCATATGTTTTCATCAAATAATTTATAATTTTTGTTTCCAACAAAAACTGAGGTTATTTTTAGGGTAAAAGTGGTGATATTTTCCTCAAAAAGTGATATTATATGCTGAAAGCGATGTTATTATTGACATAAATACGAGTTAAATTAGCCTTCATTAAAACAAAACCTTATGTATAACTGTCTACATTTTTCGTTCATATTGTGTATTTAGCTGTTTATTTACATATTTGGAGAAAAATCCAATGTTAGGGGTCTGGAAGCCTGGGTTTTTTCATTTGATTATTTCTAATACTTTTGACAAAAAAAATATTTCAAAGATGGAAATATTGGTTTTTAAATTAAAAATAACAGTTATAAAACACAATTTCAAAATAAGAACAACACTCAAATAAAAATCTAACAAAAAAATAATATGAATGACTTCAACACTCATAACTTTGAGAACATTAGAATTACACCATCAATTATATAAAAAAAATTAATAAAATGAACAATCACATGATGGCTTGAAAATGTATAACACAACAGTGTTGAAACACTGTACAATAGTTTAAAGTATATTATAGTGAATGAAGCTAACCTGAAAGGATGGTTATGTTAGAACTATATAGTAATAAACACACTTCTCTCTTCTTGTCCTCTTAAATTCCACAGTTGAATATTCGTTTTAATTTTCGGGAATATTACTTTTTTATTAATGTCTCTTCACATGAAAAATAAATATTCCGAAAACTCAAACAATGTGCAACTGTGTAAGTTTGAAAAAGTGAGAGGTGTAAAAATGTAAGAAGAAATAGAGAAGTGTGTTTATATCTAGGCCTAACCTAACTATCCTTTCAGGTTGGCTTCTTTCACTATCACTTTACATTATTGTAGTGAGTTTCTACACTGTCTTGATAAAAAGTTAATAAAATGGAAGTTTTAATAAGCTAATATTTCCACAAAATATGCTTCAGTAACTTAATTTACTGTATAAGAAAATGAAAAAATCACAGACAGAAATAAAGGATTTGTATTACGTTTATTATTCCTTAGTGTAGTCGTGCATTATCACGTCTTGTGTTCCATTTCCATTCCTGCACATACGCGTTGTACAGGCTCTCGGTATACATTATTTTATTGAGAAATTTACTTCAATTCAATTTTTGATGCTTATAAAAGTTGATGCTGATACTTAACAATTAAAAATAATTTGATTAAAATAATATTTCTAGCAAACAATTTGAAATAATAAATGCTTTTCTAATATAAATGTGGTAAGTTTGATAAAATATGTGTTGCAATAAATAAGATCAACATTGATTTTAGACAGGTTAACCAACATAATCCTCTAACTAAATAGTAACTAAACTAGAGATAGTTTTGTAGCTAAACATATTATTTAATACGAGTTTTAAATATATTTAGTTTGAAAACATTGCAATATTGGATAAATTTATCAGTCGAAAGTGGTTTTAAGTTTCTATTACGTTATTAATGTGAAAATTGAAATTAATTTTTAACAATTTGTTAAGTAACCGAATGATTTTTAAGTTGAAATGATGCATTATCTCAATTAAATATACTATGCTTATTATTGTGTTTTAAAAATTGATTATTAAGTACATCAAGTGAAAGCTTGAAAATGATGATCTCAATCTCAAGCTTAAGCGACGAGCTCAGTTCGAAGTTTGGAATACGAGTACTCGCAGAGCCCTATCAAATATAAATAAGCATGAAACATTTCACGTTTAGTAATGTCAAACTTAATATCTCAATACCATTACTTTTCAGTTTTACGAATAGCAATATTGGAATAATGGATTAATGTCTCTATAAGAAAAACCTCTTTTCGCTTTGTGAGGTAATTGTGTTATATTTGGAAGAAGGTATAGATAGGAAAGGTGCGATTGTTCTCCACGGCAGGCAATATAGTTACGGAAAAGCGTCAAAATTTGCTTCCGGCACACGTTCGACAACTTGTGTTTCTCTATAATAATTTGTGAATTTGGCCAAATTTATGACTCAAAATTTTTTTTTTCAATTCTTATATGTGTGTGATGCTTTTTTTATATGTGAGTATTTTAAAGAAATTCTTATTAGACGTCTATTATGATTTTATTTGTTTTTATAAAGCTTAAAACAAAATAATTACTAATGCAAGTGCAATATTATAATTTAGGTTGTGTTTATTTTGTTTTCTTAAACATAAATAAATTCAGACATGTCAGCATATGAATATAGTGTGCTTTGACTTTTTTGTACGCCTTTCTTTTGACCTAGATGTACATACTGTTTGATTTAAAAATTAAAAGTAGTGTTAAGTGACAACAACAAAAATCCTAGGTAGCTTCGACTTTGACTTTTCTTCGCAAGTTTCAAGCTTCGCTTCGCATTTAAAAAGTGGCCTTCGCACATCCCTATTAAATAAAGATACCCAAAAATAAAGTAGTACATTTATTTTGAATGAATACATGTCGCATTGATTGAATCATTTATACAACCATAGATCATCATCATCATCTTTAATATCTTCCATTCTTCTCACCTCGCTTGCACACTTTCCGCTATCTGTTCCTAAATATTTACTTATATCGCAAGAGATACCAGATTCATGGAAACAACCCCTAGTTTTTGATCATCTATTTTGTTTTACGGGCATTCGAAAAGTTTCTAGTTCAATGTTGCATGAGACTCACCAGCTCCTGAATGCTTGAGAAGTTATGGTGGCGCCATTCGCTGCAGCAGCCGCTTCCCTTTGCTTCTTGCTCAGCAGGAAACCCTGGATCACAAGCAAATGATATACAGCCTGGACTAACATGGATGTGTGAGTTCAAACCTAATGTGGAAGCCTTTTAACCAGGAATTGGCTTGATAGCTTACATACTCATGAACCAATTTAATCATGACAAGGACTTAAAAACAGACTCAAGGTCAGATAAGTTTTTGTACTCTTATTGTAAACAAAATGTAGGAATAAAAAGTTAAAACACATTAACCTTTTAATTCGAAAATAATTAATTGTGTAACTGTGTGCCTCATCTTTTAACTGCAGTGCTCTTTCACAGAACATTTTATAAATTAAAACTTTGTAATTAATTTTGAGTTGCTACAACCCGGAAATGCGTAACTACTTCTGATGATGAGTACAGAGTATGTAACTCATTATTACATAACCTCTTCCGCTTCCCAATATCCTCATCCCGTTTTGGACAACATATCTTCCAAAGTACTTTGTTTTCTACCACCCTAAATTTCCTCTTACCATGTAAAGTAAGAGACCATGTTTTGCAACCATAAAGAATAACCGGTGAAAATAATGTTTATTCTGAATTTTACATTTATTGACAGCAGGTAAGATGTTAACTTAATGACCGAGTAAAAGAATACATTTTCTGACTTTACTATTTTCCTAATTTCCACTTTAATTCAATGTTCTTGTTATAATTGCCCTTAGCTGTTTGAACTCATTAAGGTGGGATGGAAGGGGTTGAGAGAAAAGGCCATTGTTATTGCTGTTTTTATAGTAAAACTTTTTTTATTGCCAAAATAAATAAAATATTGCTCCAGTACAAACATAAGTTTAATTTTCTTCACTTGTTAATATCAATAGTTACTTAATATCCATCATGATAATGGTGGTGGCATTATTTAACCAACTTTTTAAATGAAGAGAAAAAGTTCTCATTAAATTCCAGAACACCCTTCACAGATATTAAAGAACTTTTGATACTCCTCAGGGTACACGTCGGACCGGTTAGGGTCATGTGAAAATAATATTGGAAATGGCGGAAACCACCAAAAAATAAGGGGTTAAAATGAAAATACAAGAACAAAGTTATAGAGTTTTGGTTTACAAAGAGACACTTATGTGAAAGTTTAATAGCTTATTCGATAAATGAGGAAAAGGAAAGAATAGACATAGAACAAGTAATTGATTGATAATTGGTTGTAACTAGTCCCGCCACCACCAATCATATTGTGGAAGTACTCATGTGTCCTCCCTCTCTTCGCCAAAAGTGTCACTGCTCATAGCACTCTTCTTTCCCCCCCCCCCCC